>ML975338.1:0-113950 GCA_010015605.1 Decorospora gaudefroyi
GTGGACGATATCTACGATCAAAACTCTAAGAAGCTTAGCCAAACAATCCACACGATTTCAGCTAAAAATCAGCTCTTACAACACGAGAACAACAGCCATAGAGAGGCTCTATCTAATGAGAAGAGGCGTAGGCAGCGTGGCAAAGCTTTGCTGCTTGAGCCACCAGCTGATTATGACGGAGGAGCAGTATTCTAGTCGCCTAATAAAGTGGCAGAGGCACGCGATCGCCAGGAGCAAAAGGACCTTCAAGAACAGGAGTTGCAGCGGCAAAAAAGTGAGGCAATTCAGCTCCGTGAGCAGCAGAAGCTTACTAAAGCTCAGCTGCTTGAAGAGCGTCGTTTGAAGCGAGTTGCAGCGAAGGAGGAGCGGGAGCGCTTAGCTGCTAAGAAAGCCCTTCAGCGCGAGGAAGATAAGATGGCGAAGCAGCTTCAGAAACAACTTCAAAACGATATCAAACAATCCCAAAAGGGCAAGAGTCAAAGCCTTAAGCCTGCTAACGCTGCTGCGACCGTTGTGGCTGATGGGATTCCTCCTGTTGTTAATGAAGCTGCATTGGCTGCTCCGCAGCTCTCCCGACGCGGCCGGCCAATAAGACCACCTACAAAGCTGCTTATGTAATAAAAAAAATCCCAGTATACTCTGTAATGTAATACAAACCCAACACTAAAAATTCCTCTGAAAATATCTATTGTGGGTGGCTGTATAGGCTGGAGTTTAAGGTGGGCAATTTGTGGTGTTCGTGCATTCGGTGGGGCCGTGCATTCGGTGGTGGAACAGGTTATATATCTGACAATCACCTCCTCTTCTATCTGAGTGGGTTTCCTTGAGTTAGGCTGGCAATCGCGTCGAGCAGGCTTGCTAGCGCGTCGTTCGCGTAGCGTTGTTCGAGGGACACTAAAAGTCCAAGCAGCAGCTCTTACTGTCTAGATCTAGTTCCTTTCAAGAGAGGCTAAAGTAAGCTGTATATCAGCTTTAGATGAGCGTAACAGAGCTTGTTGTGGTTGAGGCATGGTTGATTCAAGTTCAAAGGGTGATCAAAGTTGGTGGGGTAGGCGCCTCGCTTGTACGGGCGCCTCTCTTGTAACCTACGTTAACGTTTTGCGAAACATGAGACGTCTTTAAAGGTATCTCGCGTCTCGTGTCGACAGCAACGACTGCCAGGACGGCTCGCTTACCTGGCGTCGATAGTCGCGCGCCGACCCCGCTTTGAACACCAGACTCAACGTACCTCAAGGGCGAGTAGCCGGCTCTGCCAAGACCCCACTAAAAATTCAACTGTACACAACTGTCGGACAGAGTGGACGGTGCACTGATACCTCTCACGTGATCGCGCGTAGCTAGTGCCTTGGCAGCCTCGGAGAGCCTCGTACAGGCTCTCACGCGCCTACCAATACAACACAACATCATGTCAGACCTTGTGCCTTCCATCAACTAATGTCACGCCTCTCTACGCAGAGCCCCTGGAGACCCTTCGGCCCGGTCTTGGGTCATGCATACCAGTATATATCGTCCCAAGTAAGGCCTCCTGACGTCTCTTAAGGATCCGTCTTACTTTAATGCTACCCAGTATACTCAATCTCTGACTACTACCCACGTTCTCCTTACAGTCTACACGTGTATTCTGGTGATCCTTACTGTTTCCACAGGCGAATCGTGTACCGAAGGTCCTGCACTCTCCCTGGCGGCATTAGAGCCTCCAACTGAGCAATAGTGAATCGCTGAGGAGCGGCTTTATTTTGAGCTCGCTCGCGCAGCTAGGTAAGAGCTGGCCGTCTTGGTTTTGGGGGCATTGTGGTAGAAAGAACATAGAGTAGAACGCAAAGGCAGTGGCAGAAAAACAATCGTGAGAGTATTGGAGAAACAATGCCGCTCGAACGATTACAAGGCACCATCGGTTTATGATGCACCGAAGACGAGATTCGGGATACTGGGTGAGTTGGGGTGGGTAGAGGCCGACAAGTGGCCAAGTGTGGCTTAGCGCAGCGACACCTGGAATCCCGTTTCCAGTATCGTGTAAACGGAATGCTGGCTAAGGCCTACGTGAGAAACACCGAAACCATGGCGGATCGACCAAGTAAAGCTATTTTCTTGAACCTGTGGTCGTATGTGAAAGGTTGGCTCTGTAAAACTCATCATATAGTCGAATATGTACTACCTAGCGCACCTGGCGGCCTATGTCAACATACGGGCACTGTCCACTGTTCGAGCAACACATCGACAATGTCTCTGTCCCCTACAAGCATCATATCTTCTTTCTCCACTGATTCTTCCTTCTCGTGAGCGATGCGTCGTCGCTTCCTGTTCCTCCTGACTTCCTTAATTTCCTGTTCGTTTTCATCGTCGCTGATGAAACCTTGCTGGATTTGTGGTCCTCTTAATCGTTTTATGCCTGAGGATGATGAATGTCGAGTACCGGTAATGAATATGCCTGGGTCAGCTTTATGGCCAAGATTTCTGACGGGAGAGTCGGAGCCAGTGCGCATATGGAGGTCCTGGCCGGGTTTGGAAATGATGGCAGAAGTGGAGCTTAGGTTCGCGTCTAGCTCATGCCGAGGAGTCTGCCGCGGAGCACATGCCGGAGGCTGGTAAGAAGATGGTTTTGGTGCGCTCCCTCTTGTATTTGATTGTGCACTAGGGGTCGGCGAGTTGCGTAGCGCTAGAAGTTGCTGCGACTGTTGCTGAGGCGTCAAACCGCATTTGCTCCAGGCTGTGACGGTGGCTCGCTGCTGAGCCTGACGGGTGAGGGTTGGCAGGTCTATATCCGCCATGCTGGGACTTGGACCCGCCCTAGGAACATCATGAGCCTGTGGCCTACCGCTATCTGTCGCCGCGTCGCGCTGTTCCTGCCTAGCCATGAGCAACCGTTTTTTGTTACGATGTTCCAGAAGGGCAAGCTGCACGTAGTAATTGACTTGCGCTTGATTCTCTGTAGACGGAGAAGGTGTGCTCATCGGCATGCCAAGTCCATCCGAAGCCTGATTGAGTGACTGTGCTTGTTGTTGAGCTTGTTGCGCTTGTTGTTGAGCTTGTTGCGTTTGTTGTTGAGCTTGTTGCGTTTGTTGTTGACCTTGTTGTGGTTGTTGTTGACCTTGTTGTGGTTGTTGTTGACCTTGTTGTGGTTGTTGTTGCGCTTGTTGTTGCGCTTGTTGTTGAGCTTGTCGCACCTGAGCCAGGGCTCGCTGTATCAGTTGATGCTGTTGTTGCGCCTGCTGCAGAGTCTCAGCTTGTGGTTGTGCTTGAGGATACTCTTGCCCTTGTTCCTGGGATTGTTGCATCTGAGCTTGGGCCTGCTGTTGCAGCACAGCCTGTCGTATTTGAAAGTGGAATTGTGTCTGCGCTTGTTGTTGGGATTCTTGTTGCATGTGAAGACGGGCTCGTTGTTGCATAAGCTGTTGCACCGCCTGTTGCTGAGCCCGAGCTTGTTGTTGCGCCAAAATATACCCTTGTTGTTGTTGTTGCTGTTGCTGGGGTTGTTGCATTGGAAATAGAGTTTGCTGTTGCATCATCAAAGCCTGGTGCTGTCGCATTCGCGAGGCGAAATCTTGCTCCAAAGTCTGCGGACCTTGTCCTGGAGGTAGGCTTGGAAAAACGGCAGGCGTGACATTGAAGTCTGATTCGAATTTCCGGCAGAAGCGTTGATACATCTTATGCACGCGTCTCTTTCGATGTGGAACAGTTTTTTGGTTGCCGTGAAAATCCTGTTGAAGCCGTGTGATGCGCTTCAGCAGCTTCTCGACATGCTTCGCGCACTTGGTAAGTTCTTCAAGAGATAGATGCTCGCCCTCGTCATCAGTCGCTGTGACGTCGCTCTCAGAGGTGTCAGAGCCATCGGCTGCCGACAGATCTATTGTGAGAATGTTTGGACGAATTTCGCGGTCATTCTCTAAAGGCGGGAAAGCCACAGATCGAGGATCAAGCGCAAGGTCCACAGTTGGTACACGGGAAGCGGTGCTTGACCCATGGAGCGTCTCTTCATCATCGTCACCTTCATCATCATCATCAAGCCCGACCTTGCAGAACCTCCTTTCCAGGGCTTGCAAGCTTTTAAGCGAGTCTTGTTGCCGCTGGTGTAGCTCGCGGATCTTCTCGCGCTCTTCTTGCATGACGCTTTTCTCCATCTTCCTATGGCAACCGTTAGCAACGGTATGTATTTGAATGATATTTCATGGACGCACCCGCGAGCTTGACCTTGTGCCAATTGCAAGACGTGCAGCAACAGGACAAGGCTGTTCTTCAAGCTCTCCAGTCTCCTCCGATTTAGCTCAACCCTCTGTTCCTTCATCGGCCACGTCATCTTGCCCATCATGCTCAGGCTCTTCTTTCCATCTTTGCCTACCTTTCTTCTTTTTTCAACAAGCTCTGAAACCTCATCGAAAACGCTCTCGCACTTCTTGATAATGTTGTTGGCGTCCTGTATAGCCTTCTTCGACACGATCGACTGCGCATGTTCAGATTCAAAGACCTTCCCTACACTCTCGAGCGCATTCGAAGTAAGCTCCACGTCGTCCGCGATGTCTCTGATATCCTGATCTGCGCGCGCTGCCGAGGTTGTGAAGTTGTACAAGGTGACGCTGAGTTTGGCGCCAGCACCAGCGATTTGGAGGATGCTAGCGGCTACGCCCAAAACTTCTGCCATGGGAGAATACTGGTTCTGTTCACATCCAAAAGCACTAAAAAGAGAAGGACTGAGGATACCGATGACGAACCGATGATGAACGCGAGGACGGACTTGAAGAGAGAGATGCGAGAGCTGACGAGCGATTGCGCAAAGGGGCTGAGCCCCTGCAGCTGTGGGTACCGCTGGCTGTACGGTAGGCGCTTGTCGTGCACGGCTAAAGCAAAGTCTAAGGTCCACGCGCGAAAGGAATGAGTGCAAAGGAGACGATAATTTACCTGTACTTGCATGCGTGTAGCGGTTTGTCGATGGCGAGACAAAAGCGCACATATACGGCCTACCACTCAAAGATCGCTAGCGCGATTCAGAAGCTCCCACCTCTCCGGGGCCACAATCGTACAGTACGACTGCGCACAATTATAGATCTTGAGGTATCATTAATCGTTCCATTTTATTGTGCCCGCAACTACGAAATGAAAACTCGCTGAACGCAGAATCATCCGACTCACAACCTCGCGGCAACAGCCTTAATCACGCTCTATGGCTGTGCTTCCTGCTTCTTCTCCGTCCCTATCGCCTTCTCAAAGATGTCCATGAATCTGCAAACATCGCTAAACGTATTGTACATTGGGACTGGCGCCACACGGATGATCCCCGGTTTTCTCTTATCGCAAACCACGCCGTTAGCCTCCAGCGCGGCGCTCGCATCCTCGAAAACATCTTCTGGCAGCAAAACGCTAAGTTGGGCACCGCGGAAGCGAGGGTCTGTCGGCGTGATGATGGTAAATGGAAGGTTTCCGTCCTTGGTGTTGCGGGATGAGATTTGGGATAAGAGATGTTCTGCATACGCAGTCAATAGGAGAGAGCGCGAGCGGAGATCGGTCATAGATGTCTTTTCGAAGACGCTCAACGCGCCGGCTAAGCATGTGAGATCCACAATGGAAGGGTTTGAGCACTGGAAGCCTTGCGCGCCAGGCGTAGGAACGAACTTGTTGTCCATGAGGAAGCGTGAGGATTTGTCGTGGCCGTACCAGCCCTTGAGGCCCTTGTATTGATCGTTGTTGCCGTGTTTCTCGTGAATGAAGGCTCCCGCGATGGAGCCAGCGCCAGCATTCATGTACTTGTATGTACACCAACATGCAAAGTCAACGTCCCAGTCGTGGAGCTTCAGCTCGACGTTGCCGGCTGCATGTGCTAGGTCCCAGCCGATAGTGATGTTGTGCTTACGTGCGTGTGCGGTGATGGTTGGGATGTCGAGGAGCTGGCCGCTATAGTACTGAATGCCTGGTAACATAATAAGAGCGAGCTCATCCGCATTCTCCTCAATGAGCCGCAGGATCTTGTCCGTCGTCATGAGATAACCGTCGTCCGGCTCGACCAATAACATCGAATTCTTGGGTTCGAGGCCGTGCCATTCGATCTGCGATTCGATGGCGTACCAATCGCTCGGAAAAGGCCGCCACTCGCACATGATCTTGTGTTTCTTTTCCGTTGGCTTGTAAAACGCTGCCATCATCAAGTGCAAGTTGATGGTCAAGGTGTTCATTGCGACGATCTCTGAAGGGGACGCGCCAACAATAGCCGACATCTTTTTCGCGCATCCAGCAGCCATATCTTGGTATGGTGTGAGGGGAGAGTCCTCAAGAGCGGTGAAGTGGCCGCCAACGGCTATAGACCCCCATGTCTTCAGATACGCGTTCAGGTGCTCGCCGACAGCTCTAGGTTGCAGACCCAGTGAGTTTCCGCAAAAGTAAATGGCCTCGTCTTCCGGAGTTGATGCTTGACCTGCAGGCTTCGGATCGTCGTTGAGTGTTTTCCGTTTGAGTTGCGCTTTGCTCGGAACTACAAACTCCGGGCGAAACGTCCTTGATATCTCAGTGCTTTCATCGAGTAATTGTGCGAACTTCAACGATTCGGCGTTCGCTGGCCATTGCGGCTTTTGTCCTTCGCGAAGCTGTTTGGTGGCGGTCTTTGTGTCCATTGCGAATGTACTGCCTGTCGGTAGTATGATGGTGCGTGGATAGTATGATGGTGCGTGGTGTGTGGTGTGTCTATTGGATTGCTGCGACAGCCGACTAGATATCTGTTCCTGTTGTGAATTACGTCTTCAAGTAAAAGGCTTTAAGGCCCGCGTATAGGTTCTAGCACTAAGGTTGCACCTTCCTAATAAGGCTTCCGTCACGTTCCGTCCCTCCGTCGGATTGTTCCGACAGTCAGCCGTCGGCAAGCCCATAGTTGTTGCCGTGGATCCGACGGAAGTCAAATTTGCTCTTTGCTTTGCAATAAATATAATGCTCGCGTCTTCAGAGGACGTACCCATCCGAAATTCTTGTGTAACCTGCCGTTGTACCTCTTCCGCTATGAGTCCTCACAAAATACCCGTCTTGCCCTCTTCCGCAGCGCTTCCTCAATATGGCATATCAAAGAATGGCTTCCTGCCTGATGAACCCCCTCTGAGTCGCCTATCGCACGACTACTACCAGCCATGGGAAAACATCGTCGAGAAGCTGCCGACGCTTATAGAGACGCAACAAATACGACAGTGGGTGGACGAATTGTCCATACTCGATACTTCATGTTTGCACAGTGAGCCAGAGTGGCAGAGGGCTCATTCAATTCTGGCTATAATCGCCCAGGGCTACATCTGGACCGGGCCTGAACCATCCGAGGTAGGTGAACGTGTTTCGCACCTGTTGTGTAATATGGAGATCTGAGTTCAAATATAGCGATTACCTCCCGCCATCACTGTTCCGTTTCTCAAGACGGCCGAGCATCTCGAGGTGCATCCTGTCGCGACATATGCCGCGCTGAACCTGTGGAATTGGAGACCACTCGGTGAAGAAGCCGACTTGAAGCGCCCAGAGAACATGGTCGCTCTCCATACGGCAACTGGTAGCGATGACGAGTCGTGGTTCTTCATTATATCCGATGCCATGGAGGCAAGAGCGGGACCGCTGATTGAGGCGATGCTCGGTGCTATCGAAGCAGTCGAATGTGATGATATTCCGACAATCATCGACGCCCTTCAATACTTAGCGCGAGGCATGGATAGCATTGGACAGCTATTGGAACGCATGGACGAGCGCTGCGACCCACAAATGTTTTACCACACGATTCGACCTTTCTTGGCGGGCAGCATGAACATGGCTGCTGCAGGCTTGCCAAACGGTGTCTTCTACGACGAAGGCAATGGAAAGGGCTCGTGGCGACAATATCGAGGGGGCTCCAACGGTCAAAGCTCCTTACTGCAATTCTTCGATGCGGTTCTTTCCGTTGACCATTCACGCGGCGGCGGCTTCCATGCGGAGATGCGCGGGTATATGCCAGGTCCTCACGCCCGGTTTTTAGATGACGTCGAGGCCATCGCGAACATTCGAAGTTACGTTGATAGCCATCGCGATAACACTGAGCTATTGGCCGCGTTCAACAACGCTGTCGCAGCGCTCAGCGGATTTCGTGACAAGCACATCGCGCTGGTTACTAGATACATCGTTATACCGAGCCGGATGGGAAAGCCAGACACTGGCTTCAAGCGAAGAGACATCGCTTCTGCCTCAACTGAGTTGGTTACCCATAAATCAAGAACGCAAGAGCTGGTAGGGACGGGCGGTACTAAGCTGATCCCTTTTTTGCGGACATCGAGAGATGAGACCAATGAAGCGAAAATGACGCACTGAGTCATTACATATTCCCTAAGGAGATTTGCATCAGGCACTTCCAGGAAGCGGACAGCTGTGTCAGCGCTGCGAAAAATAATCACTACCCATTTGCCGGTCATAGACTGGAAATAGAGGGATGTCGGCAACAGACGCGCCATCAAACGTGTGTGTACCTGGTTGTAGGAAGTCCTGCAGGCCCTGGTCGTTCTCGTTGGGCCATGGTAGGGCAAAGAAGTCTGCGTCGTATATAGTCCAACCAAGCGGTGCCGAGGCAGAATTGTTAGACTCGTTCGTGGTTTGCCCAAAGAGCGGGTCGGATGGTGGAAAAGCTTGGCCATTATTTTGCGCGCGGACCTGAAGCGAAGGCTCAGATGGTAGCAAACCAAACAGTTCTGAAGAGGCCTGCTTTCTCTTCTGCCGCAAGTGGAGTTCCCTTTTCTTTGCATGTGCAGACGTGATCTTCAAGAGTGACTGAGCCACTTGCGAATACTGCCGGGCGTGAGGATCAACGGAGCCAAAGTAATTTAAGCATGTAATTGCATCTTTACAGCTGCCTTCCAAGACCGGTCCAGAGTGTCCAAGGATGCCAACTTCTAGCACGAGTGTAGCAGTAAAGAGCCAAGATCTGCTCTGATTAGCCTCGACGGATTTCAAAGGAGGAGGGATCGCTTACACGATAAGCGGCATTTTGCGAGGCAGTTGACCAGCGTTTATCACGGCCAGTAAAGTATCCACCAGTGAGGAGGCAGCATCAAGTGCAGCGTCGGCATATTTCCGCTTTTCCTGGTGGTCCGCTTGTGTGCCTCCACTTCTTAGCGAAGCGCCCATATACTCATAAAGCTCGTAAATGAGAAATGGCCGTGTCAGCAACATGATACCATAGTAATAAGAGCACATCGTTGAACAAGCGCCGACGATGGCCTCGCGAGAAGCAGTGTTGGGCCCGTTCGTGATATCGGACAGCATCCGCAACCATTTGGACGCCCAATTCTTGAGTTGTCGAGAGACATAGTCGGCAATGCGCAAAGATATGCGCTTGCGGGAATAGACCTCAACAACAATACGTTCAATGATCATAAAGATCTGAACGCTCGCATCCAGTACATTCGGGGCGTCGGGATTGCCCTGTATCCCTTCGACGCTATACTTGACCGTGCAATCCACGTCCGAGGTCGACGGAGGCCGGCCCAAAGCGTTGCTAAGGTGAGCGGTACATGATTAGCGCGTATTTCCAAACCACCAGGCCTCAGAGTGCTCATCGTATGGTGGTGCAACCTGAGCAAGGCTTATTCTTATTCAACGTACCTGTGATGAGTTAGAATGAAATCATAAAGATAGGCAAAACATCTGTGTCTTTTTCGGTGTACTCGCCTTATGAGCTGATCAATTACGCGAAGACTTTTCCAGATTCGATCGCGAACCGTTTTAGCGGGTTCGCCAAAAGAGGCATTGACTTCAGTTCTGTGTATACCGATTGCGTAGGCAGTGCGAGCAGCCAAAGCTAGTTTACCATGATCAGTCGTATCCCAAAACGTTCATCGTTGGATGCTTACAAAAGTACAAATATGCGCCGTTCGGCTGTGATGCCCGAAGCATGAAGATCGCCACGAGGGTGAAACCTTGAACGGTAGAGACATTCATACTGCCGCACATATGCTTGAGGAGTATCTCTTGAGCGCGCTTAAACCATGCCTCCGCTTTTTCTTCATGTTGTTCTTGGCCACCGATGGCAAGCACAAGATAAAACACGGCAGCTGCAGCATCTTCCGATCTTGATGCTGGGCCAATTGCCCAGACTTTCAGCTTCCCCCAGAACTCTTCGCGCCGGAACAAATCGACAAGGCCACTGCTTGCGGCGAGGTATTCTTCTACCAGTATTTCCAATTGGCTCGGGTCCACGGCGAGATCTTGTTGTGCATCGGTCGGTTCTAGCCGAGCAATTTCGATAATAGGATCACGGGCAGCTTGAACAGAATCCTCCGTACCGACTTCAGATGTGACGAGATGTCTTACAGTCTGTAAGAAGGAAAGAGGTGCGCAATCACCGATGAAGATGAGTGTCCCCTGAGCGTCACGAAGAATGCGACCTTCCAGGGGTACAGCTGTATCTCCCTGTTGGTCATTCCTGCTTAACAACGGAGAGAGCGAGGTACCAGTCCCGGCAACATCATGGTTCCTCGAGCGTTGAAGAGCGTTTTCCTCTTCATCGCTTTCGTTGATGGTAGGCGTATGACCCACCGAACGAACGTGTCGATGGGATGTGCTATCCGTAGCAATACTGTTAGTTGGAGTGTGCCCGGTGGAACGAACATGGGGCCGCGAAACCGGTCCAGTGAATGTACATGTGGCTGCGCGATCCTTTCGTGTGCAATACGCGCACGGCTTTTCGCCGTCACACTTCACCTTTCTCCTCTTGCAAAGATCGCAGGCTGCTGTAACGCGATCAAGGCGACGGCGTTTTCCAGGATGAGTTAACGGATCCGACATGTCCTCTCATCTCCGGGGTTCTAGGCTTTGCGGAGCGTTTAGGTGAAGGGAAGATTTTTGACGGAAGGGATGTTTGTCGGATGTGTATCGACGGAAGTGGGTGGCGGAGTGCTAAAGATAGGGCGGCTTGGCAGCTTCTAGCCGAGGCTTATACGTCATCGTGCCTTCTGCTTCGCTGCCGAACCTGAAACCAGCGCCCGGCCCATCAAAACCATACCTATTCTACTTCCCATCCTGATGAACTGAACGGTAGTGGTGATATTATGTGTATACTGTGGTGATGATATTCTAGGTGCTACTGTGCGGGGAGAGTATCTAGAGATGGAAACAGGCTAGATAGCCGAGAGTACGTGAACCATGGTACCATAGGGGCAGGAACCTCAGGGCTATCGAACACATCCTAACTACGTAATGGGACTCAACATCTTCACCCTAATAACCGTCCTTTCATATGTTCGGAGTTGCTGAACCCGGTTGCGGCGACCAGAAGGCGTGGATAAATGTTTTCAGTGGCACGTGACCTAAAAGAAGGAACATTGACCAAACCGGGCTTCAGGTCGACCTAGCTGTGACAGGCGCTAGACTACCGATACTTCACGCTCAAAGCTCAGTAGCTTGCATTCAATGTGCTCGACACTGCGGCTATAGCACTTGCACATCGTCATTCGACGATGAGATACCCATGACTTTGCAAAGCAGACAAACAAACACGACTCCACCAACTTCGCTTTGCCTACTCCCTAATCCCACTTCCAAATCACGAAGATAACCCACCATGTCCTACACATCCTTCTTCTCGCTCTGCGTTGCCCTGAAAGAATACATCGAAGACATCCTTCCCACTAATACAACAGATCAACCCACCATTCCCTTCCCAACTTTGCCCCTCGAACTTCGCGAGTTAATCTACCGGTACGCAATACTACCAGGAGACCCCATCGCTCGGTCTCAATACCTTTCTTTCAGCGCCGTAGACACCGCCTACGGCGACGATCCCCGCTACTTACCCTGGCTTCCAAGTCTATGTCGTGTCAACGAAGCAGCGCGACTCGACGTCTCCCTCTTCCTGCTCCGAATCGCCGAATTCAGTATCCTCTACCCAGCGCAAATTCCCCCGTTCATCCTATTCCTTGAAACTTTCCCAGAAGGTATAGGATTTTCTGCAATCCGCCGCCTAGACTTCCAGCTCTTTGGGCGGCATCGACCACTTTTTGGATCTGGCAACCCGTACATTGATTTCATGAAGCGCTGCCCCAATCTATCCCAGATACGAATCAAGTTCGATGTTGACTATCTGGCACAGCAATCTTGGGACTGGCGCGACGGTGCTTTCATGCCGCCTATGAAACTCCAGAGCTTTCATCGTCGTGTTCGGGAGTTGCATGATATCATTGCTGTGTACAGTCTCAAAGGAATCTTGGAGTTGGACCGTCTGAATAAACTGACGATTGAGGCGTGGCCCAGGGTAAGGGTTGGCGATCAATATGGGGTAGAGAACATGCTTGTAGACTGCGCTCCCATGGTCAGGCAGTTGGTGCAGTGGCTGAGAGAAGGGTTCAGAAAGAAGGGAAGGGAGGTGGAAGTTCTTTTTGTGGAGGCGAGTAGTCCGGGGTTGAGGTGGACTGGGCAGATATGACAACTGGTTGCAGGTTAGCAAAGATATGAAAGTCAGCGTGACTGCTAGTATACCTGGCACTCATTCGGCTTGATGCAATTCGGTTTCAACCAACACGAGAAAACTGTAAATAAGCGCATACTCACCACTTCAATCGTCTGGCTGCGGCCATGTGCGGGGTACTCTACACGTGACACTGTTTTCCGGTAAAACACATGCAGCTGGGAGTAGACATTTGTCGTCAGCGATAGTGGCCCAGATGCCCGTTTACCAATGAGAGAAGTGTCAAAAATTCGAACTACCCCCACATCCCCTATCGTCTCTTTGATTGCGAAACGTAAACTGCGCGGCCGATAAGACTGTGAGACTCTGCTTTTCGTGTCTTATTGGCCAAGCGCATGTTGAACACCTGAGCTATGTGCATAATGCCGGCTGACAACTGCAGAGTATTGCGGGGATGTAGCTGGCACTGCATTTTCACTTTAACCCTGTTGTGGCTCGCGTCTGGCTGACAGCCGCTAACAGTTGTTACGCATCGTGATTTTACTTTTTGCTTCAGCGTAGCAAGTAGAGAAGGCTTCGGTCTTGAATTTTGAATGATATACTTGACGGACGAAGTGGACAAGCCGGGTTTTTGGTTAAGCAAAAGCGCCAATTAAACCAATATACTATATACCAGCGGACGCACCTAGGACATTACTAAAATTTTCAGAGGTAGCTGCTCGGGCCGCCCGAGACCGAGACTCCGATCGGAGTTTTCGCCGAGCAGAGAATGTGGACGCAGGAGGCTCAGCATCCGGATATGGTCGACTTATACGCCGATGGTGTACTGGTTCGACTTTATCTCGCACCGCTGAATTCGTGTGATAAAGCATCTTTTGCCCCAGATCGTCGTTTGACCATTGCTGAAGGACACTCCTTGCCCAATCTGCATTCCCGGGCAGGCATTCCACAACGTTCCTTCGCAACGCATGAATTGCGCGTGGAGATAGGCGAAGTTGATGTAAAAGCCAGCGATTGACACGGTCTCGTGCATTTTCAAAGTTGGTTAGGTAGTCGCTGAGTACGGATTGAGATTCGCTATCGTCTCCCAGGAGCAAGAGATCGTCAGCATCTTGGAGGTCAGACGACCTTGGTTCTTCCTCGGGGTATTTTATACTCTCGAAAAGTGTATTAGAGCCCACCCCTTCCAGACTTGACAAAATTCTGTTTTCGCGGGAGTTTTGCAAGAGTCTGGCATTGGTCGGATTTTCGTTCTCGGAGAAACCACTGAGAAATGGCTCGTCTTCAACCTGTGCTCCTTCTCCCGTGGTTAGGTTGTTGAGACGTTTCTCGGACGGCTCTAACCCTACTTCAGAGGGATCTGTCGGCTTTTTCATACCCCACACACCTTCAGCAGGATGACTGACCGGCAACTCTCCGGCTAGTATGGGAGGCTGTCCTACACCAATCTGCCCGCCAATCAATGTGCCGTACAAAAGGGCTTCCTGACCCTCCGGACCTGTCCACTCTTTATCGCCGCCCGATGCTGCGCTTGACTCTTCATATTCGATCGGCTGCTCACTCTGTTGCGTAGTAGTCTTCGCAATGAGATTGAAAAACGCTTCGAATCTTGCTTCGATCAGACCGAATGTGTGCCCCAATCTGTCTTCTTCTGCACCAAGTTGTACTTCAAGCGGTTCATACTCTACCTCACAGGGGCCAGCCTTATCGCGAGCAGCCTGTGAGGCCTCAAAAAGTGGTGCAATCTCTGAATAGTCGAGGTTCGATCCTTCTGCTACGGAGCGTCTGAGACGATCCATTAGCGCCATATCACAACGTGAGACCTCTTCTCGCATTCTCTTCAGCTCCTGACGCTTCTGCAGCACAATCAAGCGCGTCATGACCACATTTTTCTGAATCTCGACGAAATCAGCAAGCTCATCAATGAATCTGGTGTAGAGTCGATAAGCCACCTCGCTCAGGTGCTTGTCCTTCTCGATTGTGGGAAGAAACAGACTAATGGGCTGTACGGGCGGAGGTGGAGGTGGTGACGGAGGTGGTGGTGGAGGCTCTTTAGACATTGCACACCGCTCGCACAGTGGCATAGGCCGGTTCGAAGATGCGGGTTCGGCATCACGGTCATGGTGCGCGCCCCGGCTTTCTTCCAGCTCATCCGGAAAGCGCACTCTCGGACTCTTGAGAATGCTTTTCAAAGAAGTGGGGCTAGTCGTCGCAGCTTTGGGAGAGAGATCAGGCGTTGCGTGTTCTTTTTGGCTGGATGGGCTGCTCTCAAAGCCAGGTAGTAGTGCGGCCGGGGTTGAAGATTGTCTCCGCTTGTGTCGAGCAAAGTTGTGAAGCAGACCGTCCATCTCAGACGGCATCTGATGTCCCAATAGTTAGCGGAGACAAGACTCTGGACAGTCGCTGTACATTGAGTGTGTCGCAACCTTCCAGCGGCATCGACGCGCCGCTGGCAGTCAGCGGAACATGCTTTCCGTCAGATGCCGAAGCACAACTAGACCAGGGACTCATGATGGCCGTGTATGGGCTGGGTTTTGACGTGAGTACCGGTGTGCATTGCGATGATGGTTGATGGTTGTCGACAAGCTCATGCTTCGGAGCTTGGGCCCAGTTTAGCTGCCGCTCTCACCCATCCTGCCTAGCCTGGCCAAGCTTGCCCCGCTCCCCTGCACCACCTACACCACCTGCACCCCCGTCTCTCATGCATCGATCCTTATCGCGTAACATGAGTGACCGCCAGGTATTGGTTCATTACGGGCATCTGACTTTCAGCTGCAAGTAATGGCGGGCCACACTTCCAGCATTGAACCGGACGGCGGCGAGGAGGCTCTTCCAAGGCTACCTACTTACTCCGTTCCATCCCGCATTGCGCCCCGCTACCCCATAAAACCCATCTTTTGCAGCGTTGCCATTGCTTCTGGTGGGTATCTTCGCGTCGCAAAGATGCAAAGATGTCTACACTCACCCCATGGACTTGGTCCATTGAATACAATCGCTATTACAAGTACAGGCTCGGTCTCGATGGCACTGTTCTAGAGACGCTTTGGGCAGGCCCCGCAGACCCTCGAGAGACGACAGCCTCCTCGAGCATAGTCGATGACCCCAGGTAAATTTTCTAAATTCAACATCAAAATTTCGCTGTTCGACTGCGGCAGCGGTGGCCCGAGGCTCATCATTTAAAACAGAACACCGCGGTCCAGCAACTCGCAGACAACGTACAACGCGCAAGAGTCGAGGAACCTGTCGCAAAGCTCTCCACCAATGACATACTCAACTGCCAACGGTCAGACTGATTCAAACTATGTGCCGAGCACAACGCCGAGCACAACCCCAAGTTACTCTGTCTCGAACTCCAACGCCCTCGCGAACTCACACTACCAGAACCCAGTGGGCTCATCTTCCAATACTGGTTATCAAAACCCAAGAAACTTCCAGGAAGGTTCGGCTACCCAACCAGGTAACAATACCGCGGGTTACATGCCCGTGGTCCCGCCATCCTCTTCCCCTCCAGCGAACCGTCCTGCCCAACTACTCAATCAGTACTACCCAGCTTACCAGCCTGGAACTGCAGCTGCATCTAGCAACAATCCACGTTCTCATTACGCTTCACTTCCTCTTGACGTTCAGAATGATTTGGGTGGCCGAGATCAGCGTTTCATCCGAACAGGGTCAATGGTAGTAGGAGAAAACAGCACTGAACCCCTAGATCCCCGTAAGAAGGCACTTTCTGATGACGGAACATCTAACTAACTATCCAGGCTATCGTCGCGTCTCACCAAATTCGCACGTTCGATTCTACGTACCAGGAAGGGTCAGTAGTTTCGTCTTCGACGTAGTACTAGCAATAAGCATGCAACCCCAACTAACATGAATTTAGGTCTTCAAGATGCTCTGGATTGAGCCCGCCGGTATACAGAGTCCCGGAAAAACAAGAGGCTCCACACACTACAGCTACACGGTGAAGTATGGCGAGCAGGCCTACTGCGAGATCCGAAGATTCGTCGTGGTGCGAAACCGCGGCACCTTCAGCCAGTGCATGTCGGTCTTCTCCCCTTCAATTACGCGTATTTAGAACTAACACCACAACAGACCCATCCAGACCTACCGAGGTCAGGGAGCCACGAAACGAGGCCTTATCATCGCCGATCACGGCATCATTCATACGAGCGAACAGGCGCCTGGTCTTCTCCCAGGCGAATACATCACGAAATCCTCTATTCGCGTTGAAGCGACTGGGAACGAGACGCTCCATCCTGCATCTAGAATCAACTATGGGAAGCCATACGCAGTGGAGCATAATGTCAAGGTGCTGGATATAGGTATGGTAACGGAAGGGCACCGGTATTTGATCCCTGCGTACTTCCAAATGGCTATGCAGGGTCAATAATGCGGTAAGTGTTGCGATGTGCCCTACATTATACGAACGGCACTTTCTTCCTGTTATACGTCCTCTTAACGAGGGCTTTCCACTGTCATCAAAAATCTTGTTGCGATTATTCCTTCATGGTTTCATGATTTATATTTTCTTGCTGTTGTCTTCCTGTTTGGTTACCCACTGGTATTCACACTCTGCTATAACCCGTTACAAGTGTTGTTGCCTACCTACAATATCTCAGGACTCGCTGGGTGCACCCTATATCTGCGCAAGGTTTTTTGTTGCATTGCAGCGCACGCGTTTCTTCAATGCAACTGCGCTCTGTTGTTTTTTGGGGTAGTAGGATAGACCTGGATGGTGAAAAAAAAATGCGCTGTAGTGCACACATAGTGTTCGGGTCGGTCTTCTGTGCTTGCACGGGCAGGACTTGTAACGTCTCATTCTTCTTAATTTCCCCTTTCCTTCTTCCAGCGAAGAAATGATACAAACGACGTTGGGTACTCGGGGCTTTTAGTCGAACAAGATTACATGAATTCTCGTTCGATATAACTACAGTATTGCTAGAAAGACAACGGCGACTCCATCCGAACCATGCTTGATGTACCTGAGACGTATTTGAACAAAAGCCGAACACACGCTCGGTCACCAGTCACAATCCCCAAACTTAACCCTGTCATTCTGCAGTCATGAAAATGAGTCCAATACTATCCTGATACTCATCGCAAAGCCCAGCTTTGCCCAGAGGCATTATAGCCAAAAGAAACAGCCCATGCACCCTGTGTGCAGCGCACAGTTTTAGTAATCCTTCGGTATCGTTGTTCGCGTATTCGTCATAATCAAAAGGAAATGCGATCTTGGTCTCCTTCGGCCGACCTGGTCGAGCCCGATGGCCAATCACCGGACTGCGGGATTCCACCAGCGTAGGCATCATCCGCCATGGCTGTGGAAGCGCATGTCGGGCTATCAGATGACCCATCGTTATTCGGTGCAGTACTCTGATACTGATGATCCGATGCGATATGCTCATTGATAGGCAGCATTGTAGGACCCGTTCCATAGGCGGCCTGAGCCGAGGCGAACGAATTTGCTCCAGTACCTGATGTAGGCGCGTCAGATCTATCGTCGTTTGACCTCGCGCGTGTTGCTGATGGTAAAGAGTCGCCTCCCTGAATACCCCAGTGCGAATGAAACTGGTCGAGTAGTCTGCTCTGGAGGTAGTTGGGGTCCACGTGACCGAAATCTTCGGTTTTCACATAGTGTTCCACGGTATAAACCTTTATGAAGTTGACGCGGGACCTTTCATCCATTGTATGGTAGGGAGCGGCACTTATGACAGGGATGGAGGGTCCCATGGAAGATTCACCAGCGATCTGTTCCGATGGAAGTGGCTGGGGTTCGACATCTCCAGTATACATGATGGCGTGATGTCTCTTCTCTTTGTTGCGTGGCACGCCTCTGCTTCCATATGTTTGTATGGACCTGCTTCATCAGCACCACTCATGGGTTCGTGATGATCGAATATACGTACAAACATGTGCAGCTGTCATATCCCTCGCGCACCACGACGAACCATCGGATCTTACAAAAGATGTTCTCGTGGTAAGTACGAGCGGTAGCAATAGTCATGTTCTGGCTTGCATCTCCCGCTAGCTCTGGCCATAGTACCCGGAAAACCTTCCCGCGCTTGTAGAAAGCGTGACCAGGGGAATGGACATGAAAACCTGTGAGGCAGTTAACGCGGGAGATCTGAACGAAGCCTGGCTAATTTACTGGGATATAGTCTCTCCTGGCGCCCATGTGTTTCCAGAGTGCCATTCAGTCGCATGCGCGGTTGGATACCTAGGTTCCATAGATCGGAAGGCGTGCTGTCTGGACCCGGGTTCATTATCAAATTCCGACCGATCTCCCGTAAAAGGGCGTCATCACTTGGACGTGTGATAGCACTCTGACTGGTTGGATGTCCGAATGTGTGATTGGTATGAGGTTTTGGATACCCATAAGCCATGAATGCATTTGCCATGGGGGTTTGCCATCCAAACTGTTGTTGCGTTCCGGAGGCCCATGGCTGGGAATACGGGCTGGTACCGTTCGTGAGACCGTGGCCTTGAGGCGCATATTGTTGAGGGCCAACGCTGCCATACGCTCCCGACGAGTTCATATGAACAGACGCTGAGCCGTTGGCTGCATACGGCATTGCTGTCGAACTACTACCCGCCGGGCCATTGTCGTTGATAGAGAGGTTCGAGAGTCCGTCTTGGAAGTGGTGATCATGTTCCCCACCATAGTGCAGGTTCGAAAGAGCATTGTGTGCTGGCTGTATAGCCTCATTCTGCTCGTATCTGAGATACGGAACTTGTCAGTTAAGATCTCCCCACATATGACTGATACACTGACCCGCTGTTAGGCCAGCTGATGGCTACTTCAGAGCCGTCGGCGTACACATGACTCTTTTTGTCGGGATCATAGTAGTAGTACTTTTTCCGAACAGGATCAAGCTCCCATTTTGTGAAACCCATCGAGGCGGAGCGATCTTACGTGCTCCCTCCGCATGGTTATAAGCTCCATAATGCGATCCACGTGAATAGATGCGGCTCCTAGGCCATTCGACAGATTCTGTGATTCCATGTATGAAGGCGGGAAGCGGCACCTACCAAAGCAGGCCAACTCATCCCATGGCGTTTCCGGTGAGTGTCGCTTAATGTCCATCTGCAGGCGCCATCTAACGAGGTAAACCCACCCTTGCCGCAGATGCAGCTGACCCCTGCCCCCTTTCAACGCTGCCAAGGTAAGACTTAACCACCGGTTCGTTCATCTCTCATTCTTCTCAACGTCACTTTACACACTACCATACGATGCTCAGCAAAGTTTGCGCACTCGATCACTACCCATGGCAAGGATAGACAATCACCAACGTTCAGAGCCCTGGCGTCATCAAACATCATCGTGTGCAAATGACGAGACCAACTCCGCCTATAGGTATTTTTTTCTTCGCGGTCATTGAGACGGATACTAAGCACTCACTATGCGCAGCACGAAAGAGAGAGTGCGGTACTCCTATCTGGAGCGCAGAGGCAGTCCTTCCCTGCAACATGTGGATCAAAAGCGAATACCCAGCGATTACTTGATTACCTCGGAGACATATGCAGCGCCTGAATATCACAATCAAGGGCTACCAATAGTCTCACCGCCACTGGCTCATACTGCTCACCATCATCATACCGATACCAGACGGTTTTCTAGACCTAAAGCAGCCGCTGTCAATCCATCTAAAGTTGATGAGACGAAAGTCGAAGTATGGAAGAATGCCAGAGCTCAGATCACGCCCCTGAGAGAGCTCATATTTGGCACACGCATGGATGTCAAACGAGAGAAGTATAAATGTCACCTGCAGGAGGAACAATACGAAAAGATTATGGAGAATCTCATGGCTACTCTCAATACTGCCACGACTCCAGAGTCTGACTTGCAAAATATACATACGCTCAACGGACTGTCACTTGAGCTGAAACATTGCAGGAACGAACTAAACGCCACTCGCAAACGCACATTTGCGCTCGAAGATATCCTTTCCTGTCACGAACGCCGGATGCACCAGATGGAGGACGATGCATACACCGACTTCATGAAAATTAACCTGGAGAATGATGAGCTGGACAGGGTCCAAGTCCAATCGAGTTCTGTGCGCACTGTGTTGCCCCAAACCTCCCACACAAATTGCGGGTTGCTTGCTAGACTATACACACGCATGGGAGATACACGGATACATTTCGAGCGCCTGAATAACTTTGAATTCGACTTCCGAGAAGAGATGGAGGAGCGCGAACTCATACGTGCATCGGGTCAGCTCGAAGATACTACGGATGCCCAATTCTTCGAGCAGATGAAAGCTGAGAGAATCAAGATACAACAAGATCTTGAAGAGGCTCAAAAAGAGGTGGAAACTCTGAAAAATCTGTGTATACAGAATGGCATCGATTTCGAGGAGCCTCAAGTCCCGGATATGCTCCCCGATGCCGGCCCAGAAGATTATTCCAAGATATTCGATCCATCTACACTCACTCAAGACGTTCAGCCGGGCTCGTCAAGCGTCATTGGAGCTTTTTTCAACGCCCAAGATCGCGTTGCACGCTGGTTGAGGGCCTCGTCTGGCTCACCAAGCTCCGACAAGGATGAAACGAAGGACGAGCCCGAGCCTCAGCGACGCAGGGAGTCGCAGTCAACGGACATGGGATGGGTCTTGACACCAAGCACAGCGAAACATCCAGTGTCTCTAACGGCTTCAAGTGAACATGGACCAGGGGATCAGGACTTACCGGTGTGGACTTCAGGTCCAGGCCCAGGGTCACGGCTGCTTGAGGCTCTGCTGTTGGAGTCAGCTACAACGCCACTGGGAACATTCGACGCGCATCGAAAGCGATTAGGCAATCATTCACCTTGAGGAGAAGTTGAGGTGCTTCTGCAGATGCCTTACAGCATGCACAAGGATGACTGCGCATCTCGCGAGCGCGTGCTCTCGTGCATGGCAGCCAACCTTGGAATGCATTGTTTCTCGAGACGCAATGCTGCATGTCTGGTACCGCTCAAGGCTTCTGCCAATCGT
Organism: Decorospora gaudefroyi; assembly: GCA_010015605.1. Taxonomy (NCBI): domain Eukaryota; kingdom Fungi; phylum Ascomycota; class Dothideomycetes; order Pleosporales; family Pleosporaceae; genus Decorospora; species Decorospora gaudefroyi. The sequence goes on from ML975338.1 coordinate 21,355, forward strand.
CGTTCGATTACTTATCAGTATGACTACAAAGCTGCGAGGCGCCGGCTCTGCTTCGTCCTAACGCAACACCCATTGGACAGCCTTGCTTGCTTGGCTGCCTACCACCGCCGCGAATATGGGCTCAGCGTGGTCGGCAGCGAAAACCATGGATAGGAAGAAGAGCAGGTGACACGCTCCACCAAAGCTTTGATACCTAGTAGTACTCCAAATACATCCATTACCCAAGCGAGTGGTTCAGGCTGATCGGTCAAAGGGCAAAAGAAGTTGCCTAATCTCCCCCACGTAGTTACGTGCACTGTATCTGCTTGCATCTGCTGGTACCGTAGTAGCTTATCGAAATAAGAAGGCATGAAGTATGGTATTCTTGACGAAAAAGCAGAAGAAGGGCGTCGAGTCACCCAAAAACGCGGTACGTACGCATGGGGAATGTGGGGGCTGCACGCCTTGTTCCGACGTGATGTCAAAAGTGGGGTCTCCCGGCGCAAGTCCGTTGACGATCGGGCCAGGATGCTACGGACGGGAGCCAAACAGTGCCCGCACCCGGGGCGTTAAGGGACCCGGATGAATGCGACACCGATACTAGACAGGATCAGACACCGGCGCAGTCATTCCGCGCCGCAAGGACTGGTGGCCCTACGCAAGGCAAAATTAATTTGTGTCGAGGGCAGACACACACTTGACCAATACCGTACCTTCTCCCGCGAAAAAAAGCAACGTAGTGATTTATTACTTTTCGCGGCTTATTATTGGACTGTGGGCTGCTCGGTCGATAGGGCTCCGAGAAAGTGATTCATGACTCATGCCGGCCCGCCAATAGTGACATTACCACGTGGTCGTTTCCGCGTGCGTCGCGCGCACTGTGTATGCATCTCGTATCTGCAGACGCTGCTTTAAGGGTCAGAAGAAGCGCGTAGTGGTTTGTTCATCACGCCTCCGCAGCTTGCATACCACGTGTGACGCTCAGCCCACCACATCATGTGATCTCTGTAGACTGAATGAGTCCATGTGTGCCTCATTATCTTACGTTACTGGTTATAACAGTGACTCTTCACATGACACGTTTGGAAAGAGTGACTCTGGGCTAAATACTCACGAGGCTATTGGGTGTACTCCGTAGTTTTAACGAATCACAGTCACTCGCCAAATACGGCTCCAATGAAAGTCGACGTCAGTTTGAGCCTCACTTTCATTCACGGGCGAATTCGGAATTAGAATAGAGTCCTGCATCCCTGTACCTACAGCGTTGGATATGATGCTACATACCTCGGCTTCCGCTTCATGAGTGAGGCGCGATCTCAGGCATTTCACAGCACTAAACGATTCAGCCACTCAACATCCTCTTGCCACCATCTATTCCGTACAAACCTTAAGCATAGATCAACTCTCCAGGATGGAATGTGGATGAGGTACAAGGCTGAAAGATGAGTGGTCAAATATAGGGCGAGGGCTGAATTGGACACGGCACTCGCGGATGTTGTCCTCTTGATAAAAATAATGGGGCGCAGCCGGAGCAATCAGTGATACGTTGTTGGCTCCTGATACATAGTAATCTCTCATCCCTAGCATCTGCCGTTGCATGGCCTTCCCGCCCTCTTCCGCTATACGGCCCGACCATCATCCTGGATAACAGGCCGTCCTGTCATTTCCGTTACAGTGCCAGTATCAGATACAGTATACTTGCTGTTTGTGTCCTGGGATTACGTCGTACCTTCAAGGCGACTGTGCACTGTTGCATGTACGAACCATGCGGTAAAGCGGAGTATAGGGTATGGTAGTTTTCCAAACCTGTCCAATAGTCCTGTGACACCAATTTCGTTGGCTCTTTCTTCGACTTGTGCAAATAAGGCGTGTCGCAGATTGTTGCACAACGTGGTGCGTCGCAGATGACTGCACAAGCTGCAGTCCGCGCCAATTCCTTCCAAAGGCGTTACATGTCAGAGTGTAGGATGCGAGGCGGACCTGAGCTCAACTCGGTGTATCTGTGCACATGTGTGATAAGCAAGTCAGAAGTGAGAAGCAGGAGGTTGGTCCAAACTTAGCTGGCATCATCTCCTCTCGTGCCGAGGTGTTTCCAATCCAACTAGCGCCATTGTAGGCTTCATAGTTACCCAAGTACGCGACAAGTAAGCGCCTTGTGGCATGGAGAAGATAACCAAAGTGATCCATGGGCCCAGAAAGACGGATGTAGTCCAGCCAAATCAAGTGATTGATGGACGGAGAGGCCGACCATGCTAATCTATCGACGAGGTCATCACTATGAATAATGACTGGCGTGGCTCCTCCGCAGCACGAGTGTTTGAGAGAGGCTGCTTGAACACCTTTCTCCTCCGATCGATAGTCGACCACCACAACCTTTGAAGCAGCTATCACCGCTCAACTTGACTATTCCAAGAACGATACATCACCAGTCAGAGAATAACTGAGCTTTGTAAAAGATCCCGTGCCCAACCAATTATCCAATACAGTCGCGTGCAGGGACGAGGATCCGGTAATTGGGTAACAGGGGATAGGTCACTGCGGAGTCCATCGTAGATGTTGAAGGCGGGGCAAGGCTATTGTAGTCGTGATGAAGAAGGGCCGGGATATGAATACACACATGTCCAAATCAAAGTCACGTTGCTGCCAAGGGCCGTCGTTGTAGGAGTGTAGACCAACTACCCGTCCTCCAAGAAAAGAAAAGTCGTATGGGTTTAGAAATAGCCTAGGCTATAAGATGTAGGTCCTGGGAGTCGTAATATGGAGTTGGAAAAGGCAACAAAAGGAAGTGAAGTGATACTTATCGGTTCTGGTCCGGTGAGTGGCGTTAGCCGCAAGAAATGTTCGAGCTGGTGGGCCGAAGGAGGTGTTATTTTGCTAATAATAGGCGGCGATTCTGTCCTTGGGTGGGGTAATTCCTCTCCTGGGTCAAGAATACTCCTGCTAGGACTGAGTGGTAGGGGAATCCGAGCTGCAGTCACATCTAGAGGTTGCAGGCTTGACGCAAGATCCAGTCTTTTGGAGCTATGGTGGCGATGACCAACTTGAGAATTCCCGCAAGAGCAAGGTTTTTCTACCGTTATGATGGATGCAAAGTCCTCATGCGAACCACTTTGGTTGGTCGTTGGTGGCTCCGCAGATAGAAAGTCAGCGGTCCCTGTAGCTTCTCGTTTCTGTTGGACAGGAGAGACGTCACATGTAGATTTTGCTTCCTGGAGATCGAAGGACCGAATACTTGGCGGATTTTCAGAGTCGTTCAATGCATCCAGATTCTGTTCCGCTGAGAATAGCGCGTTTGGTCGAGGCGCGTGGGCGTCGATCGGTCTCCCGCCTAGCATATCCGGCTCGGACACGAAATTTTGGTTGCTGAATTCTCCATCTGAGATTGTTGAGTCACCAGTATGGAACTGTGTACCCGCATAGCTGATCAAATGCCAGTGGTCGGCAACCTTTTGCCACCAGGATTCGTTTTCCGTGCTACCCAAGTTATCCAAAGACCTCAGATGTGTTCTTTGAATGGCAGAGTGTGATACCATGTCCAGAAGCCACTCGTTGATTCTTTTCTTTGTTTCGAACCACTTCAGCTGGTTGCGTTCAGAGATATCCTCCTCGCCATGGTGAGGGGCTAATCCGGTTCGACTGCCGCGGACAGAGAGCATATGGCCAACTTCCGGCTCGAAGTGAGGGGTGGATTGATAGTTCTGCTCAGGTGTTTTCGATGTTTCGGGCGGCGAGGGAGACACTTCGTTGATGTCCACTGTCTGATTCTGAGTCCAGTCATCTGACGTACCAAAAGGAAAACGCATTAGGTCATCTACACCAGTTGGCTGTGTATCTTCGCGCAACATGGGAGACTGTTGGCCGTTGCCGTCTAGAAAAGAATCCACAAAATCGACAAACTGCGCCTCTTTCTGCGTATAGTTGATTTCTTTGAGGTTGTAGCTTTGCTCAGCTTCGTCATAGTCAGCTTCCTGTGAGCCGAGTCGATCTCTTAACTCGTCAATCTCTTCGAGTTGGTCCTCTATCTCGCGTGGCAAAACGATTGATTGCTCGTGCAAGAAGAGTTTCAGTTTGCTCAGTGCAGCTCCCTCCTTTGATCCAGTTTCTTGTCGAATGACCCGGATTATCTTCCTGTCCGACTGCAGTTTGACGCGCGAGCCCATCAAGTCTTCCCTTGCATCTCGTATGCTCCAGCGCCGTCGCTCTATGTCGTCATGATGAGCGTGCTGCGGTGATTCACTGGCATAAAGCTCGTCTGGCTGGGCTAGAGCCGGTGGTGGAGGAGGCGGTGGCGGAGGCGGGCGATCATCAAACGGCATCTCCAGAGGACGGGCAGTCAGATCGAACGCTGGTACTGGCAATTCCATATTCTCATCTCGACAATGGTCGATGGGACTTTGGAGTGGGATAGGCGGTGCGGTGTTTGGTCGTACTAGCGGAAGGCCAGCTTCAATTTCATGAACGGAGCATGGGCGCCCTGATCTCAGACCGGGCGTGACGGCCCAATTGTTTGAGAAGTTGCAGAGCCATGGTGCTACTACGTACGTGTCAGTGTCATACAGACATGCCAAAAGCCGATGGATGGCTATACTCGTCTGGTCCCTGGTAACACCACGTCCCCATGCATATGTCCGTGTTTGCGCGGAAGACATTTAGAGACTACTGCTCGTGTTGGGTGCAAGGAAGATGGCAACGAGAACCATGGTTGTACGCAACATGGCGTGCGAAGCGATCAAGCCACATGATATGAGTGTCTGAAGGTAGGGCGGAGAGATGCAGGAAGGGGCCCCCACCAGAGCGTACGTATTCCGTGCTGTGTCCTCTGTATGGTGGCGCCATATAAGATACGGCCCGGTTCCATTCTGACGACATGGGTGACTAAAGCAGCAGCGCATCTGACCAATCACGAGAGAGGTCGCTAAATTGGGCCACACCTCCGCTTCGAGACGCATGCGCGCTCCCCACGAACGACGCATCACACTCCACCACGTCGACAAGCGTGGTCCATCAGGAGCATGGCTATAATGATAGACACTCTCCGCACTCTAACTATGCAGTCATGCGGCTCTGCTAAGCGTATCGTGCATAAGTACCCGTGTCGCAGCGTGTTACGCCCTTTGAGTTAGTTATCGCGCAACGAGGTAACATGTGGCCTACCGCGAAACATGTCGCAACCACAACGCACCTGGAATCATGAGTATCAACGATATTTGGAGACGCACTACGACACAGTGCACCAACGACACTACCGAAAACATTACGTGGAAGGCAAGCAGTGGTTAGGCCGATGTGCAACAGCAGCTAACATCGGAACAGGAGAAGGATGGGTTTTCTTTGACTGGTTAACACGTCCTGACTCCGGATACGCAGCCCAATCGCTGGGAGCAGGATTTATCGGACAAGGTCCAGCCATCCAAGGCACCTACAACCCAGTGAACGCGCAGCCCGACGCTCATTATGAAACACTCGACTCTAGTGAGAAAACCATGTGACGAGACTCTAATACGCAAGTCGCTGACCGCTGAAGCCTACTTTGTAAGACACAAGGAGTTCTTCCAAGAAGGCAAGGTAAGATGACCGATCGCTTCCCTGTGATATGTATTGAGCGCCTGCAGGTCTTTTCCATCCTGTTCACCGAACCGCTGGGCAGCACGGCGGCGGCCACAAGCTACAACGACTCCGTGTCTTTGGTCAAACTTGGTGGACAGGTCTATACCCAAGTGCGCAGGTTCATTGTCGTCCGCCAGAAAAGGGAGTTCTGTTTTGCCTTGTATGTGAACCATGTCTATAATGTCCTTTTACCTGCTTAGGCTAACCGTTAATAACTAGGCCCATCTTCACCTATTCTGGAAAGGGCACTAAGAAATCCGGCGTTGTGGTCAGGGAACACGCAATTGCGTACGCATATGGCTCCACACCAACGCTATTACCAGGGGAATACCCTCTCGAGAAAGATCCTATCTGCATTGTTATGACCGCACCAGCTAACGAGCGCGGCTCTACTTTGTCCCCATCCTCTAGAATATATTTCGGGATCCACCACCCCATCCAATACAACGTCAAAGTCAAGGATCTAGGTTATGTGCTTCCTGAGCACGTCCCTCAACTGACAGCCTATTGGCGCAACGAACTCCAGGTCGACACCACTGGTCAAGGGCCGGAAGTAGCTGCTGAAGCAGCTGAACAATACCTTGCCGATGATTGACCTTTACCTTCTTCCAGCTGCCCTGAAACGTACTCCCAAGTCTTTTTTCCTTGAATTTTATTACGTGGAATTACTCGATATACGTTACGACGCCAAATGATGATACGAAGCTGATGGATCTCTTTGTTATCATGTTATGACTGTCTCTCTTGCTTATGATGTCCATTCCCTCTCACATCGGCCTGTAGCTCTTGAACTGGTCTAGTGGTCCACGATCCCTACCGTAGCCATCTTCAATTTAACACAATGCGCTCCAATGTCCTTCCATCATAACTTCTCTTTCTGTACTGACGTCCTTCTTCGCCTTGTATTTTCCGAGGTGATGGTACGAGGCAGACTCCTCCAGGCAGACTTGGACATGCGCCAATCACAGGTGTGCGTGTCCCGGTGTCGCCCTTCGAAGCCACAAGCGCCAACATCGGAATGCAGCCTTACTCACGGCCGTTAAGTAAGCGTTTTTCGAAGATTAGGCGGAGATTGACCAACCCCTTTCTTTTGATTCCCGTTCACCGTCAAGTAAATTTTCAGCGTGTTGATTTCACATGGTCATCTATCTCCTATCTTATCTTGCGCGCAATACTCAAGGTTTGTTTTTATAGACGCACGTACCCTGTGTTAGGCGAGCGCCTTCAGATACCCGTTTAAGGAAATGGGTAGGTCTACCTACGCACTACGGTAATGCAGAGCGTGACGATCAACAGTTCCTGCGCATAAGTGGGTCAGCAACGGGAAGTGCACAGACGGCGCAATAGTGGACACCACAAGCGTCAACGTTCAGTGTTACAGGGTTTGCAGCAGTATACTGTGTATGAGTTGAAAACGGCAGCTGATGGCGATTTCTGCGCGCGTCGAAAACAGGAAGGTAGTTTGGAACGGATTGCTCGGATTCAAGGCATCCAGCATGACGCATGTCACCAGAACATTAAGCTGTGGTTCGGGCCTCGGGTTTGCCTAGTTTGCCTCTGCTCGTGCGTTTCTCATTCCAGGCGTCACGTCGCGATCGGTGAACAGTTTTGGTTCCGTTCCTGCAAACGGATACCTAGCCAATCGCCGCGTCTTACAGTCAATAATCACAAGACATGTTTTTATCTCGGTGAGACGGCCGGTATCGCGCAAGGTGGCATAGCGAAGTCCTTCCACGCCAACGTGATTAGAATTGTCGTACGTGATGTACGGCGATTGGCGGGAGAATACCAATTTGAATGCATTGGTTATACCTCCCTATATACCACCCCCTTTTGGCATAGACACAAGCGTGCCGGTATATACACAGTATGTTTTCTGGAGGGTGAATAATGCGCGTCATAGGCCGTATTTTTGACCAGTGGGGATTCGGGAACATACCATGCAGCCGAATCGCGCGGAGCTGTACAGGCGGGCAGCGGGCTCCATCTGCATTACAAAGTATCCGCACTCATATGAATTGGTGGGGCATGGAAATCTGTGAGCTGACCAACACAACTAATCACATGCGCATGTATGCACCGGAAAGACTCTCGGAATTTGTAGAGACGGACCAACGGGAGTACTCGCAGAGCCTCCATTCTTTGACCGCGTGGGAGACGCTCATTATAAACCGTATTCGGGTAAGCTTGCGATACGCCGCTCTAAGCTCGGTAGGATCGGCATGCCGAAGGCACTATGTACTAAACAAGGGCAATCGTTTTGCTTTTTCCCTGTTACCGTCCGCTTGGAAAGCATGTGTGGATCGGTACATATGCACGTGTACATTTCCGCAGTAGGAGATCGATTTAGTAGCTATGGGCTATGACCAACCTGCGCACGAACCACGCCGCGCTTTTTTGTCCTCCAGGTTCGTTGCCTGAGGCAAAATTTGAAGGACCTCAACCACTTCAGACTAACGCAAATTGTTTCACCGCAACTCTATTTCAACGTCTATCTCTTACAGCAGAATCATCAACTAGGAGCGTGTCCAGGATCGAGGTATAGCGGAGCCCCGCGGCATGTGCAGGCAGCCTTCGATGAAGCGATTCGTCGGGCACGGCCCGTGTCTGTTGATAACACGCCACCTTTTTCTCTATCCAAGGGTCAAGGGTGCAAGTTATTGGCCTGTCTCTTCCCCAACTTACTATCACAAAGTTGCGCCCTGATGGTGCACCGCCCTCCTTTTCAGTTCTGAAACCGGCGCTATGCACTGGCCATAACCTCCCAGCGGCGTTTGCGTCATGATCCGACTGTCAGACTATCGTGATATGCTCAGGTAATGCATGGACGTCGCTGAAGGCGACTTATGCAGCTACGGCGCTGCTGCGCAGAGTATGCTACCACGAAAGTGAGGGATGCAGAGTGTGTTGTCGGTTGCCGGTGTGTTTGAACCAATCACATCTCAGTGTGGCTGTCACTTTGACTCACCCCCGGTGGAGTAAGGGTAAAACGCGCGAAGCAGGGAGCCAGAAGATGCCTGACCAAGGGCTGTTGCCTGAGTGGAAGTTCTGGTGCCAAAATTAGCCTCACTCCAGCTTGTTTGCTGCCTGCGCGTGGTGGCACGACAGGCTGAATTCCCGAAACACTAAATCAGTTGATCTGTGTTGCCAAGGTGTGGCACGCCAAATCACTCCAGCTACGACATCATGGCGATACAGGGGAGAAATACTGGCACTAAAACATGCTTTGATCGCTTGACTTCGATCGATAAAAGGTGCGACCCGAAAATGGACCCGTTAAAGTTTCCGCAAGCGTGTTTTACATTCTCCAACCTATCGTGCGCTGTCGAATTGCACAAGCCCCAACTGGTTAAGGAAAGAAAAAAAGTCGACTTCTAAATTGTTGATACAGGGGAGAAAGGTAGCGTATAATGATATGAGAACTCATCCAAAAAGATCATCGGAAACCGGCCCTGGTAGCCCATCCTCCACCACCGCCGGGGACATGAAAGGAGAGTGTCCGCAGTTATAAGAGTTGGTAGGGGATGGGGTAAGCCGAAGGAAGAAGCTCGTATTTGTTGCAGAGATGGGCGATGGCGGAGGGTGCTGACGTTGTGTTTCTGGAGAGGGTGATCGTGACTCTGGAGGGCTAAGCGGTCCTTGATCTGGTAGTAGATGTCTTGAGGGGTCCAGCTCCATGGGCGCAAGGTCAGGATTGCTGATCGGAGAGTACGGTCGAGAAGGGATCGGCTCGTGATTGTGACTATGCTGAGAGAAGGTTGAGAACGGGACGACGTTGAGGTTATCTGGATAAGTCCTCGGTTGGGCTGGGCCCTGAGTAGATGTGATCTCGACGTTTCGTTCAAACGGGCCCACGTGAGCAGTTCGCCTCTCAAAACTACTACCGTCTCTAATGGTTTCGTCCTTGTATATGAGATCAAGCCGTACATCCTCGCGGGCTTCGTTTGGGTTGTGGTTGTTGTTCCAAGTACATATTTTTTCTGTTGTACCAGTTGAAAGACTGCTTTCACTAGTAGGTGCATCAAAGCTAGTATGCAGCGCGGAGACGGCTGACCTCGATGATGCGTTAGAGGGTCCTCGAACCCGGATCCGAGGAGGATCTTGCCCATATGCTGATTGCATAAAATCATCTGGTTGAATCATATGTGGGATATCGGTCTCTTCTAAGGCGTCGATGATGAAATCGTGAGCCACAAGGGCACCAGTCATCTGAATACTTGGCCCGAGCTCGGAATATTCAGAAGTCCTAGGTGGCAGGTTTACAGTAGCATCCGGAAATGAGTGACTGGCAACAGCATATGGTGGCGTATTGTCGCTCTCGTGGACATAAGAAGCTGGTGGACTTTCTGCATTCCAGTGTTGATTGACTAGGTTCCACCAACTGTCGTCATCCAGCCCACGCTCAGAGAGCAGCGCTCTCAGGCGTACCTTCTCAAGAGGAGAGCACCAGAGTGCATCTAGAAGCCAGATATCGAGGCGCCCCCGATGGCTTGGCCAGTCCAATCGTGCATGCTCAAGATCAGTTTCGCTGAAAGACCGATATATTGGGCGAGCCTTCTGCACACCCGATGACGAGAATCCCAAGTCAGACAGCGAAGTTGCAGTGCGATCTTTGAATGTGAAGTCGCGGCCACAAGCTGGAAGAACATCCGGAGACTTTACAGCCGTGTCTGGTGCATCAACATTTGCACAAGTAGGGGAAGAGCGAGGCATGTGCTCAGACATAGAAAAGTCCCAATCTTCGGACGGGCCCTGAGAACGATGTGTTAACCCCTGGGTTGCCTCGCTCTGGACCCGCAAGCCGGCTGGAGCTGGTAAGATAGTTTGCTCCATGTCCGCCAGAGTGTCAACAAAATCTGTTTCTTTTTTCGTATATTCCCACTCCGAAGTATCGTATTCATCCTCCGCTTCATCATAATCGGCTTCTATCAGCCCAAGCTCATCCCTCAGAGACGTAGCGATGGAGAAGGCCGACGCTATCTCGTCGGGGAGATTGAAACCTCTTTCATGAAGAAATTTTTGGATGCTACTGAATGCGGATCCAGCCTGCACGCCTGCCTTCTCGCGCAGAGTTCGAAGCTCTCGACGTTTTTGCGCAAGCCGGAACCGAGAGCCGACCAACTCGTCGCGGAGATCGCGTATATCTTCTTGTCGCTGCTGGATCCGCTCCGCCCAATTAGTTTGTCGCTGAATGGACGTACGATCGGCTAGAGGTGAATAGCCTTCATAATTTGGAGGAACAAGGGTAGGTAGAGGAGGTGGTGGAGGTGTAAGTGGAGGCGGAGGAATTGTACGAAACTCATGATAAGAACTTTGGACGCTGCTTGTGCTAGGTCGATTCATCACCTTATCATTCCGGGAAAAATCGTCGTGGTGTGCATTACTTTCCATAGGAGTGGGAATGGATTGTGGCGGCAGCGGATGTCCGGGAGGGGACGGTTGCGCAGGAAGGGTGTCGGCGTATAAAAAGAAGCGTGATGGATCCGCAAGCCATGGGTGTGACACTTGGGTTGTATCAGTATCCGGACGCTGAATGGAAAGGATTGGTGATCTAACGTACAGTACTCCGCATGTGGCTCATTGAGACCAGTGCCAGCCGGAGCGTGCATCTGATTCTGCAGGCTAGCGCTTGTTGCATATGCTGTCAGAGATGACTGTGGAAGTGTGAGCGATCATGGGACACGCGCGTTCGAGGAAACAAGGAGTAATAAGGTGGACGCTTGGGCGGCAGTGCAAGTACCACCAATCGAGCCCCCTACTTTTTTGCCAAAAGCGGCGGCGGAACGAGGCGAGCCAGCAAATGGGTGGGCCGCTGGTGCTGGGTGGGCCCTCGGCAATGCACCCTCTCCAACTCGTAGCCTGTAGCAGCCCCACACATCCTCATCGCATCTACTGTGTATGCACATGCACGCCATGCGAATGACTGTCAACTACTCCGCACTCTTTGCGCTGTACTTTCTCGCAGAGCCGCATGGCAGGGACAGCTCACGCGTATATATGCTTGGACCCGTCGCGCGACGTGGCTCCAGGTGTCTCAAGAGCTGACCTGGGAGAGATTGGCCGGGCATGCGGCTAGCCTTGAAACATGTATCCGTATCGGCCAACGTACACCGAGGAATGGGATGCCGATTTACAGAGGCATCTGCGCAGGTATTGGGATGACAAGCAGCAGATGTACTATCGTAAAAGTCGGGATGCTACCACGGGTATGGCTTGGCGCACTACTTTCGGATTCTTTCAAAGCCGGCTGACAATAGGAAGGCGAATGGCATTTCTTTGACTGGCTACCAAGAAGACCAGCCGCTCAAGCGAAGGTTGCTGCACCTCCTCTCCATCAGCAAGCACAGGCTTCTTTTAGTAGGCAAGCAGATCTCATTCAGGGGACGTACACCACCCAGAATCAGCAGGTCTGTGAGACTCTCGATCGAGGTAATTGGCTCGACTCAACTTGCTGCTGGTTGTGCTGAGATCTATGCAGCTTATACCGTAAGGCGCAGCGATTTCTTCCGCGAAGGAACGGTATGTAATACCATATTTTTGGGTGATTAGACTATGCTAACTAGTCCAAGGTGTTCTCCGTACTGTTCACTGAAGCGGCGGGAAACACAACCCGGAATTACAATTCCAATATCTCTTATGTCCGGTACGGCCAAGCAGTATACACCCAAATTCGACGTTTCATCGTCGTACGAAAGAAGCAAGGGTTCTGCTATGCTTGGTATGTTCCCTCTCGCAGCGCCCCCGTGCTGTTGCTAGGCGCTGATCCTACAGTCCCATATACACGTATGGCGACCAAGCAACAACGAAGCCCGGCGTGCGGCCTGAAGAGCATGCTATCGCCTATTCCGAGGGGAAGGAGCCACGTTTGATTGATGGTGAGGCGCAATTATCGAAGCAGCCCATCTGCATCATAATGAACGTCGACGAGCATCCTCTCACCGTTTATTCGCGCATCTGCTTCGGTATCCACCACCCCATTCAACATAACGTGAAGGTAAAACATCTTGGCTACGTCAAAGACAGCGACATAGCGAGGATGCGAGGATACTGGAAGATGGAGAGCGGCGACTCCGAGGCGCCCACCAACAATCCTGCCGAAGCTACAGCAGAAGCGACACAGCACACCGCTAGGGACCATCCACGCCCTGTCACGACAGATACCGACTCTTACATTTACAACGCAGTCACTAATCCTCACTGTTACGACCCGGAACACAATCCATATGGCTATCACCCAGATAAGACCCAGTACTGCTTTCATCCGGTTTACAACCCGGAGGGCTATCATTCGGCTATCAACTCTTCTGGATATCATCCCGAGAGTAACCCACACGGCTATCACTCTGTGCGCAACCCGTACGGATATCACCTCACTAATAATCCACATGGGTATCATGCAGCAAGCAACCCATACGGGTATCACCCCACCACGAGCCCGTACGCATACCATCCGAAATTCAACCAGTACGGCTATCATTATCAGCATAGTCCCAATGGACACCACCCAAGCGTTAATCCCACTGCATATCATCCGGTATACAATCCAAGAACTAGCTAAAAGGCTCCTTATGGTCAACCGGACATGCCGTTTGCTTTCCTGTAGCACATCACGCGTTTCCTTTCTCTCCCAATCCAATTCACTATCACACTCCCGGCTTCACTCATTTATACGTTCAGGGGAGAATCTCGGAGGTAAATCATATGCGTATGCTTATTGACATTTGTTCGATCTGTGTTTCTCATCTTCGCTGTCAGTGTATGGCCGTTGTTTGTGGATCGCTCCTACGTTGACGCACATACGCTTCCAAGCTTCTCATGATCATGACGTTTTCTTTCGTGGATTTGTTAGCACACTTTCCATACGAAATTGATATGCTCGTCAACTACTATACGTATGGCTATCTCACAGAATTTTGAAGCATATCTTGCTTAGATAGGTTAATACGCACATGAAGCGATTTGTATACGCGACCCCAGCCGTGTTTCTCAGTGAGGCTTTGGAACTTCAATAGCTAGGAATGTTTGCACAGCGAGGTCATACGGTATTCGTGATTTGGCTGAACATATGCACGTGACTCAAATTCGCCCTTGGATCTCGTAGTAACTAGCTCATTTGGAAAACTTTCAATGGAATGAAGCTCTCAAGCGCGTTAGAGTGACCAATCATCTGCAAATGAGCAAAAGGCTCATTGAGAATGTGGAGCCGCATGCCCTAAGAGTTCTAAGATCAACACCATCAAAACTTCCAAGGTAGGAAAAGAATAAAGTAACGCCTATTTATAGACGACTTGGAGGTCCCAAAGCTAGTGTGCTTTGGGGGTGTACTACAATCTACGCTGTTACCTACTAGGTCGGTAAGGTCTATCATTGCACTGTGCGAGCAAGGCTATCAGAACACTTTTCCTAAACCTTACAAGGCGCTTCCACCCGTGCAAGTCCTTTGTTAGCGCCCTAGGGATCTGCACAGTTTCACAACATATAGGTCCCGATAAACGGGAACTTCAGTGGATCCAGACGCGGGTCAGACTGCGTTCGTGATGGATAACATTAACGCGCACGGGCATACTGGAAAACAAAGTCTGGGACATTAAGCTTGACTACGCCAAATTCGTTACACGGCTTGTTGTGCCTCACGACGCCCGATACAAACCCGCCGGCAAACCGCATCAGCCATTCAACGATGTGACAACCGACGTCCAATGCGGCTTGTCTTTGATGACAGCGCTACAACCCGGCCGCTCCTAAAACAGCTCGGTGTCAAATAGAGGCCGGCTTACCCGGACAACGGGTCACTTCGCATCACCCCGCCACGCCCTTATCAATATAACCACAGCTATCAAAAGCACCTTTAAAGGCGTTGTTGACGCACTCATTTTTGGGGCGCCGAGCAACCTGTATTTACTTACAGCACCTTTTGCCTTCTTGCCTGAACTGGTAGCCAATCACAAACAGTGGGCGTGGAATGTGATCGGTGAGGCTTGATGCAACTCCGCTTTCAGAAGTTCTGCGCGAATAAAAGCTGTAGACTAGAGTTGCCTTGCTTCGGTATCATGTGGTTGACGGAGATGCGCGGAAGGGCGGTGGGTAGGTAGGGGACATCGTGCGATCGTGTAGCACATTCCATTTCAGCACGTGTCCGGATACAACGCTGTCATAGGTTGTTATTCTGAACACTGCCCTTTGCGACTGCCTGTAACTCGTAAAAGGACTCATAAGCTGTTACACAAAAGGACCTGAGGACTCATTCGTGTGTCTAGTAAATATGATACATGGAATTCGGAGTTTATACATTGAAAGATACGGGATACTCGCGATAGGCGAAAGGGAAAGATTACAATCACTCGTAGAACAAGTAACTCCACAATTGTAGCCCTACCAGTCTGCAAAAACTTCATCCAACGCAGAGTAGAAATACGATCCCCAAGTGCTTACTCTACAGCTGCAGAAGCCTAACCGTAGCCATAGTGATGTGCTTCTGTGAGTGGAAAATCGCCGAAGTGCTTAGACTGCGGCTGTGATTTGTTCTTGAATACGTTAGGTGCTCAGCATTAGCATGCTCGCCCTCGCCGTGTTCGGCCCTCAATCGAGAAGGTGAGTACTTTTTAAGCAAAGGGCATTAGCATCACAGGTTGGGCGATAATGTCCTAGGCTGGTGTATCGTGTTGTAAGTCTCGGAGGGCGATTCACGGTTGGTAAAATATGCCAACTCAAGGTTCGTCGAGCCGTCATCGAACATATGAGTACGTTTTCCTTCTTGACTTTGTGGCGCGATCGGCTCAGGCTGTTGAGTGCCTATGTCAACCAAAGGATCAGACTCAAGATTCCTTTCCCTGTCTCTGGTTCTCTGGGTCTCGTCCATGTCTTGACAGCTATCGGTTCGGGATAGCATAGCGGAGGCAGGTACTGGTAGCAAAGAAACTGAGAAGGACGATAGACTTGGAGCGATAGCAGGCTCCGCGTCATACCCGGGCTCGTTCTTCGATTCCACGGTCGCCTCAGCATCATCAGTAGCCGTCCGCGATACGATGAAATCGGAATCTCTAGATGTCTCCGCCGATTCGCGTGGCTTGAAGTTCGCTGGGGAAAACGGGAGGTCCAAAAACTCAGCTTCGGGTGGTTCGAGATGGGGCAGATGCGTCCTCTCGCTGAACTCTTGCTCTATGCCGGTTTCCAGCTTTTGTAAAGGTCCTAATACCGACCCATGAGCTGTTTTGGATGCATCGCCGTCATTATCGATGAGTTCTCGTCTTGCTGTGCCTCGAATCTCAGTGAGGGCGTGCTCACTATCTCTCCTAGGCTCATCACCAGAGTCGTCCATTTCCCAATATTGTGTGACCCATTTTTCCAAAGCGGCACCGTCAACGTTCCTTACTCCGTACTGTCTAAGAATATTGAGATATAGAGCCCTATGCATAAGGCTTTCCTTGAGATTTGTTAGGAGCCATTGGCATATCCTTTGCTTTAGACTCGGGTTGTTCGATAGCATAGGCATCGCACTCTCTGAGAGCGTTCTCTCCATCGGGCATGGCTCTATAGGCGTCTTTCCGACGACGTAATGTGAGTCTGAGCTACGGCGCTGCATTGCAGAAATTCTGAGACTTTGCTGCATAGCCTCTTCCCTCAGTTGCTGAGCTTTGACCTCATAGTCTGCGATTGAGTCCAACGTTTGAGAGTATTCTCGCTCGAAGTTTGACGGTAGATCAACAACCCCCCCTTCCTCCTCCAAATCCATCATCAAGTCTCCGAGGTCCAAATGGTGAAGTTGTTCCTGACGCTGGGCGCGAAATGTCGCCCTCAAGTCATCGAGCTGCGATACTACCATCTTATGATCTCGTTGAGCATGAACGAGCGTAAAAGGCTGTTGAGCCAGTTGTGGGGCCGGTGGTGGAAATGGGACAAGTTGGGAGCCTGTCGGAGCTGCTCTAGCGGGCGCATACGAAGGGGCAAGGTTTGATGGAGGCGGCGGCGGCGGTGGCGGTGGCGGATGAGGATGCAGATGCGTGATTGAGAGAGAGGGATCGTTGAGGGAAGCATTGGGTAAAAGATCCTCCAGATCGAACTGATAGAGATCTTCCTCTTCGTCCATGAAAGCCCATTCCGATCCGACCAGAGCTCGTTCGATACGCTCATGGTCTTCTTGTAATTCTCCCAGGTCGTTGTGGACTACGTCGACCTTTTCAAAAGCACCGAAAAGACGTTCAAGCACATCCGTGTTTTCGTAGTATACTTGACGGATCGCGTTCATGAAGGTAGCCTCGACGTCGCTCGCCTCGTTTCGCTTAGCCTTCAGCTTGTTACTGGAAGATCGTAGCTCTTCTCTTTTCACCAGCAGCTCTCTTCTCAATATTGCCAGCTGCTGTTGCTTCCTCATCGCATCTCGCAGCTGTTGTTGGAAACCTGGGGTATTATTATGCGGGACTGGTAGCTGCTCGTCCGAACCGAAGTGTCGTGAGACCTCAGCATTTTGTGTAAGACCTTTCTGCGACATCGCATGATTTTAATAAGTAGAAGTAGAACGTGCAGTAATGCTCGGGACAGGAGTTGAAAAAGCTTCAGGGCTTTGTCTCCTGATGAGAGTGCATACGTAGGCCTCGGTTACGGGCTTTCGAAAACCAGCTGTGCGCAGAGCCGCACTTAAGCAAGGTGGCAGCCAGTAGACGACTAGGATGAACGCCGTAGCTAGTATACGCGTATTCATACGACAGCGCTTGGCGTCATCGACATTTGGACTGAAAGACGCAGACGGCGCTGTATCCGCAATTGGCAGAGAGTACGTGGGGGTAATCAAAGCCGTGAAACCGGGCGATGGACACCCAAACAAGTACTGTGTAAGCAGCCGAACGTGCCGCATGTCTGCAGCCTCCCTTGCTTCCCGTCTCACGCACAGGCTGTTGTGTCGGCTTGTTATTTCGTCGCCTGACCTACATCCTGGTGGAGCCACATCCCGGTGGTGAGTATGGCGGCACGGCGCCTTGCCTCTTTCTATGGACCATCAACTTGCTTTATTATTACCTAGCGTGGAGGCATTCAGCCAAAGAATTCAACCTACCCCTGCAGCCCTATCAGACTCCCAATTGCCCTTCCACCCACCATCGTCTTGCATATGCACGCACTCTGAAGGTGTACGACGTGCTGAAGTTGCGATGCAGCTACATCAACCACCCACGACGACTCCTCGCCCTCCTTCGTCGAAGGACGATAGCTGAAGCAGAGCCGCATCTCTCGTCGTATTGGGCGAGCGTGTATAAGAAGCAGTCCATGCACAACGTTTCAAAGAAAACCAGTGACATCGCACAAGATGGCTACAAACGGTATACAGTGGCTCTGGAGTCCTCAGCACCAGCGATATTACCATGTGACTTACAATGCTGACGGTAAGTGCCCGAATTTGTTTCAGCCCGTCTTGTGAGACAAGAGCTGAGGTGCTGATGCCCGCAGGGAGCGCCGTGTACCACTGGCAGAATGAATCTCCCGTCCAGCCAGTTCAGCATGTACGAATCGACTCGCCCAATACAGATGATCATGCAATCGAATCGGGTACGTTATAGGACTCACGCTCGGTCGCCGAATATGTCTGACGTTATCGACAGTCCCGGCCGAGTTACGCCCTTGGATCAGTGGGCTCATAACGGGGACTTCAGGCCCGGCGGAGGCCCTGGATAGCAGTCAGTAAAATACATCGATGCGACGCGTGACTATCTCACTATGTATAGCATATTTCGTAAGGACTGGGAACGATGCTAGGCGATTCTTTATCGTAGGCCGAGTATTCGCGATGCTGTATTCGGATGCCGTGGGCAACACCGCGTCTATCAACGGTAATGACGATGCCTACTCCGCCATTCGATTTGGTGAGCAGGTTTATTCGAATATACGCCGCTTCGTGGTAGTGAAAGTATGTCAGGGTTTCGTATACGCATGGTACGTATTTCGGCGGGCAGTCGCAAGTTTGCGCTTATGGAGATAGCGGAATTACTACCTACTCGAATCGTGGGACTCTTAAAGCCGGCTGCGTTCCATCCCAGCACTCCGTGGTCTATTTCACGGGAACGGACGCAGGGAACTGCTACATTCAAGGCGAATGGGATGCAGGGATGTGGAAAGACCCGATCGAGGTGGAGCCTGCCAACGGCGCTCTGGTCATGAAGCGCGAAAGCCGTATTCGTTTCAGCAAGACTGTTCCGATCGAGATGAACGTCAAAGTCAAGGACATCGGCAGAGTGCACTACGCCCATATGAGCAAGCTGGTCGCTTACTGGGAGGAGGAGTTCTCCAAGAGCTCCGCTTGAGGCTCTATGTCTCTCGCGATCATACGTTCTTCAGACACGAACACTACGTTTCCAACTCTTCCACGGTCATTACTCCTTTCAACTCTTACATCCACACACTTCCACTGATTGGTGTTCATACCCGTCCGGGTCTTCACTCGCCGACGCGACTTCATGAATATATGACCATTCCATTTCCACGCCCGGGTGTATCTCGTTGTAGGGGTAGCGAAGCAAGCAAAGTCTTACCGTATAACTATCACTCACTCTCACTTGGCCCATTATTTCATGCGTTAGTTCGACCAGTACATACATGAGCACAATCCAAGCAATTTTTGTTGTGCTGCAAGATGTGCATGCTGCTGTCGCAAGCTTGACACGTCCTCCCCAGTGCATTATCGATATAATCTGTTGGATGTGGGAGCACAGGGCAGATAGGAAAGAGGCAGAAGGTTGTTGTATTGAGTGAGCTACAGCGAGCGATTATATACACAACCAGATGAGTAAGCAGGTGACTAACACAGTCACGTGAGGTGCAGTTCACAGTGTACCGTATGAACTAAGGTGCTAGGCTGACATAATCTAGATGTCATAGGCGACGTATAGAACATCATAGTCTCGTCTATCACCACCGCCCTCTCCCATCAGAACATATTGCGTACGCAAGATTTCTCGAAAGCGTGTACGTCTACGAAATACGAAGAGCGAACAATATTCGCAGTGTGAGGTTCGTATCTCCGAGTCATTAACAGCTGCTCAAAAATTGAAAAACAGCCCTACGCCCTAGGATAGTAGACTCACAGTGAAGACTTTGTTAGCATTTAGTCCGTGAAGCGCCATACATGACAGGTTTAATACAGCCTGCGAGGCTGTGTTAACTACAGTAGCGACTCTTTGTTAAGAACTATAACCTAACACGTCGTAGATGCCCTTTAAAAGCCGATCGAGAGTTTAATTTTTCTCTGGATAACGAAAATCTGTTTTCATCGACTAACCAACCTCGGTGATAACCTAAAGGGCCAAGGCGAGTAGCATATACTTTTGTTGGGAATCGAGCCACCGTACGTAGCCAAGCAGATAGCCAATCACGTGATCACATGATCTGTGCGCAAGCTCGCACAATCCGTGTGCGAGCTGCAGCCTTGCCCTCACAATCAATCAATCATCTACCTCAACTCGTTGCAACGACCGTTACTTGATTCAACCTTCCCTTTGCCGTATCAACAACTTTGTATTCTAGTTCCCACTCTGTATTCTATGCTGAGAACTTAGATCTTCTCATAATGGTGTGCTCTCGTTGCTAGGTAGGTATCAAATCCCAAGTATACATATAGCAAGAAAGAGGAACATTCTAAATCTTCGTGTTTTTGCTGCTTGACAACCACCAGTGATCAGCCATGGCCTCCCAGTGTTCTGAGACTTTTTTTTCCCGCGATTCAAGTGACTTCAGATCTCGAGCGCTTTTACACCCACCCAGAACTCAAAACTCCACACAACGCCAAATAGTACCGTTGGGCACTCACAACATTCATACCAACTTCCGTTCCCTCGCTTTTCGGACAGCGATATTTACGGGCGTCATTTCGAGGGGGAGGCGGCGTATGCAACATGGTGTAGGTTGCGGCCATCAATGCGTGGATCGAAGAGCGAGGCGAGAAGGGCGTGATCAGGTTGCAGAAGAACGTGGAAAACAGCAGGTTCCGAAAACTGTATTGGACTCGCCTTGGACTAGTTCGTTGCCCAAAACAGCCGGAGAAATGCTGTATTAGAGGGTAAACAATGTGGCTGGACATTCGCAGAGGTTGATGGAAACGTGGATGCTATTGCGGGCATCGAGCACCGGCACCCGCTACTGACTCCTTTCGTTGGATGCATATCATCGGCCATGGTTAGTTGCCTCCTAAGTGACCTCAGCCGCTTGGTAGGTGTCACCTTAGCTCTCCGCACGCCAATGATCGAGGAAGACAGACATCCAATCTGGATGTACGTAACCAAGGTCCTTGACTTTGACGTTGTATTGAATCGGATGATGAATACCAAAGTAGATTCTTGAGGCCGTTGACAAGTGGCATTCTCCCTCATTCATGACGACGGATATTGGGCTTTTGGAGAGTTGCTGTTCACCTTGCAGCAACTGCGGGATCTGGCCATGAGTATAGGCGATTGCGTGCTCGTCCCGTACAGCACCTGGCCTTAAGGTACCTCGATTATTATAGGTGAAGACAGGGCTACTTATGTGAGCATTACCGAACAGCGCGAATTGAGTCGCACTTACACAGCGTAGCAGTATTCCCTTCTGCGTTTAACAACGATGAACCGACGCAATTGCGTATACGCAAATCCGCCTAATGGAACACGAGAAATAGCAGAATCGCAGTCCGCGTCTTGCTTTGCATTCAGAACATCTTCTCCGGCCAGTTCGGTAAATAGAATAGCAAAAAGCTGTACGTCCATCAGCGTTTATATCGATGCGGAATATTAAGTCAATCACCTTTCCTTCTTGGAAGTATGCTGAGGATCTGACGTGGTAAGCTGCATTATGTTAACCGGAGAATGGAGAGATTTCGAGAGAGATAGATGACCTACAAGAATCAAGCAGTTCATAACGCATGTCCCGGCGGGGTTCCACGATGTCCCGGTATACAGACTCTGAGCTTCTGACCCCTTCTTTTTCCCACTCTAGAAATTCCCATAGCGCTAATTATGGTCACCCGGGGCTTCACGTAGTGTGGGAACCCATATAGCTCACCATTGACGGAGTTGTAACGCAACCGGTACCACCTTTGTTCCCTTTCGCTCCATTGTGATGAAATTCGGTATTCCCGGCAGCAACCCGTACAGAAAAACCCCTTGTGGTCGCAGATATCGGTAACCACGTCATCGGCCTCAGGACGCTTCGCAGGATCTCTCATTGTCATGAGGATGATAGTCTCCAGTAGGAACAACAACCGTGGTGGAATTTCTGCGTCGATCAATTGGCTATGTATACTATCCATAACGTCAGAGAAGCTTTGCGCTTCCCCTCGGTCATGATCTGGCAAACAAGCCAAGCCGGACAATAGCTCGAGAAAAACGCAACCCAGAGAGAACACATCTGCAGCAAAGTTTCGTTTGTCGTGCTCGAGGACCTCGGGTGGAGAGTACTTCCGCGTTAGGAAATCCGGTAGCCCTTCTGTTGTACACTCCCCGTCTTTAGTGGTATCCTTGGATGCGCCAAAATCGCTGTAGATGACAAGACCCTCATGAATCAAAATATTTTGCGGCTTAATGTCCTTATGACGGATTCCTTTCTCGTGCATGTATGCTAGTCCGCTTGACAAGCACCCAAAAGCCTGCTCAAGGACCCTTGTCATTTTCTCGAAGTTGGTGTGGCGTGGTGCGGGCTGTTCTGCGGCGTCGGCGTAGCTGTCGAGGTACTCCTGTAGATTACCTTCATCTGCAGCAGGCTGCAAGAGCAAACAGCCTTCTCGTTTGCTTGTGTATGTCGCGAAGAGCTGTACGATGTGGCGATGGGTTCTGAGACTGCGAATGATATCAACCTCGTTATGGTAGCGATCTTCTGATTGTACTCTATGCCTCCCCCGGGGAAATTTGAGCACTTTCCTTGCGAAGATCTTCTTCGTCCTTTCGTGCTGCACTTTCTCCACAACAGCACTATAGCCCTTGCCTAGTACTTCCTTGCATTCTAAAGGAACCCGCTTCTCGTCGTCAATGAAGTAGTCGCCGTCTTCCTCAATCCACACTTCGTTGTCCAACGCGTCCCTATTGGGCGTCTGTCCTCCTGGCGACTGGTTAGGCGGGGACGTTTCGGCTCGCGGCTCGTCCGCCGACGGTTCATCGAGACGGAGCTCTTCGAATCGCACATGACCCCCAGAGATACTGACCGGCGAAGCCATGGTCACAGCGGAGGACGAGATATACTATTAACACAGCAGTTCCGAGAATGTGAGAAAGATCATTGTAGGGGCAGGCTGAAGATGTCGGGCGGGGTAACCTCCGGTGAGATTAGGTAGTGGGCATTCTGCATATCGTGGCGTTGTCCGATAAGTTTCTGGTTGGTACTCCACGAAATTCCCTTAAACTAAACCGAGATGAGAGAACTAGGGCTAAGAGAAGTAAGAATAAGTAACCTTAAGGTGAGAGAGAAGCCGATTTATCCTAAGAAAAAAAAGTTTTTTGGGCAGTTTGCATAGGTACGCAGCCGCATCCCAATAAGAAGGCGCGGCTAACAGCTCCTGTGATTCGTCAGGCAAGAGCAAAGTGCAAGTATACCTACACTCTCAAGTTACTAAAGCAAAAAGAAAAGCAATACCACTCCGCAAAGGCTTTCGTTGTTATTTTTTCTAGAGAAGAATGCATGTGTAACTCTACTGCAGTCATCAAGATACTCCACGCAAGTTTATAACTCTTCACGTTTTGCATAGGTAAACTAAGGATCGGGCGCCCCCGAACCCGCACTGATTTTACACCGACATACTACCCATCTCAACACCACGCCTGTAGATGGTGCCGGAGCCAGTGAAATTACCAGACTGCGTGACAAAGTTCTCAGTGCTGCTGAAATTCTCCACGTGGCCTAGCAGAATCTCCAACATGCGGTACGCAACGCCAGGCGTGTGTCCAGGCAGCTCGTGGCCGGCAAGACGGGCAATGTAAAAGGTCATGCCGCGCTCGGTGCTCCATGTGCCCTGGTATCCCGAGCCGGCCAGAGCACCGCCGTTGTACTCCGGGTGGTAAGGGACGTAGAGCGGGGTAGAGGGATACTCTTGGAGACCCTGCATGCCGTTCCAGGACATGTTCTGGATGGCGAAGAGGGTGCCGTTGGTGCTGAGGAGCATGTCGAGATCTCCGGAGCCGATTATAGTGTTATTGTTGTACTCGATGACGCGCTGCAGAACGCCGTCGATGGCTGGGCCGGGCGACTGATCGGAACCGACCTGGTCGCCGTCACCAAACACGTTGACGTCGGAGCACTGGAGCCAATTGGCGCTGACGTTGGCGTGGAGGGCCAGCTTTACATCGGTCCGGTTGAAATAGATCTCGGCGCCTGGCGGGCTGTAGTCGCCAGTGTTGATTATTCCAAGCTGTGAATACGGATGCGGGCAAGTCTCGGTGATGTGATAGATGTTGAAGCAGGGGTTGACCTCGAGGATTGCCGAATAGAAGTTATCGAACTGGTCGCATGTGTAGTTCTCCGAGTTGAACGGGTCAGGTAGGACGGGGAAGGGACCCTCGGGCGGGGGGAACTTGAAGTAAGTGTCCATGTAGTCGGTGTAACCGCACTCCTTCTGGTGCTGGGTGATGGTCTCCATGAAAGAGTCGTTGAGGTACAGTAAGTTTTGCCAAAACTCAACATAGGGGAGAATGACAACCTGCTGCTGAATGGTCTCGTCACCGATAATGGGGTCGTTGATTGAGATACCAGCGAGGTTGAAGTACTTGGGGTCGTCGGCCTGGATGAAGCTATCTGCGATATACGGGACATAGTACCCAGCGTATGATTCTCCAGTAATATACGTCTTCCAGTTGTAGAGGCCAAAAAGGTCGACGAAGCTCTTGTAGAAGCCGCGGAACTGATTGCCGAGCTCGATCTCGTTGGTGATGTTTGGCACACCCTCTGAGTAACCAACGCCGACAGGTTGTTCGACCCAGAGCATATTGGTGAGGTTTGTCCATGAGTAGGGGTTCGCTACAGGAGCCAGAGTACCAGATATCCAAGTGAACGGGCCGTTCTCCGTAAGGAATCCGCTGAGCGAACTGCAACCTGGGCCCCCATTGAGCCTTAACGGGTTAGCCATGTGTGGAGATAAAGCAGTAATACAAGCCTACCAGATCGTAACCTCCTCGACACAATCTTCCCGCGTGGAAGGAAAGAACCAGAAGAAGAGCTTTCGTGTCTCGTCGGGGTCGTCCGAGATGGGCAAGACACCAGCGTACGACTCTCCGATATCGAAGGGGACTTCTGGAATGCCGGTACCGTTGACCGCATACGCTGGCAAATGGTAAGCCTTTATCCTGAATTTTTGTGCAATATTTCTCACGTTCAGTCTTGTTGGTCAAGAAGAAGCTCGAAGCCCGCTTCTGAATTTCTGAATTTTTGAAGGGCTGCCCAGGCACACGCCTTTCAACAGCAGGTCGGACCTTGTCGAAGACACCACGCTTGTGAGGGGAGCTTGCAGCGAGCGCTGTGGAAGCGCACAGCAATGAGCCGAGTAGCGAGAGGAGCTTCATGTTGATTAGTGATGAGGTGCAGCTGTGAAGGCTGAGAAGCAAAAGTCGGGTCCAACAGCGGTATTTGAACCTGTACGACCTAGGTAACTACATGACGGCATCTGTGTACAGTCAGCCTTGGACTTGTCCCAGAAGAGCAGGAGGTTGGCGCTGCGAGGATAATACGGTCGTGCTGTTAGACAGACACGGTCTACCGATGGGTGAAGATGCAGGCTGACGCAGTGGGAAACGAGCTTCGACGTTATGCACCTTCCTGAAGCGCATAGATACGATAATCAGGCTGCAGTCGCGTCGTGGTGGGGACGAGCATCCTTCACCCAGCCCGTGTGTGATTCGCCAGCGCATTGCCTAGCGCATTTGCTTCGACCGTACTAGGGGAGAATAAGCCTCGGAACCGCATGCTTGTGAGGCTTGGTCGAGCTTGCAGGACCGGTGTGTCACCGTGCCTATGTCATTACAAGCGAAGGAGCTGTCTGCCGTCTTGCCGCGATAGCACGCGATGACATGGGTGTAGGTAAGACTGTTTAATAAAATGTCTTCGGGGAAAATGGGAGGATAAAACTTCCGATCCGACGGCGACGCTCCAGCGCAATCCGGCAGAAGAGACATGGTAGCGATCGAGCCTGGTACTTGGATCTCCTTGTACAACGTCTTGAGCGATATTATTATTGAACCACGTGAAGTAAGAGGTCGTTGGATAGAACGGCGATTGAACGGCGCCACGCGGGCGCAGCCGACCCCTTGCTTGACAACCCCGACTCGCCTCTCGGCAGAAACCACCACTCATCGAATACTTCGTTGCGTAACGCGAGAACAGATGGGAGACAGCCATGCCCACATGCAAGACACGCGCAATGGTAATTGTTTCAAAAAAAAAAAAAAAAAAAGCTTTGTCTCAGGCAGAGACACCTCGTGTGAAGCGCTCGCGTGCACGTGGTGGCCACCACGAGCTCCGGAGGTCGGTGGTGCCTGCCACCTGCGTAACAACAGCTGACTACCTACCTCCGCGCAACTTCATCCCGCGATGAGATGCATGTGGTGCTAATCAACAATAGCAACATACTCAGCGATTGTTGGTGGACAGCAAGATTGGTACGCCTCAGGAAAGGCGTTTTCTACAGTACACTCACCTACTACGATTCGAAGTGTCTCACGCCGTGGTGGAGACTACAGTCGTTTCTTCAAACGAGAACCACCACCGCAAGCGACAGCCTGAGTTGAAACAGCGACTCAAAATAAACAAACCGTAAACAGCAGTACTGCTATGGGATAAAGGTGCAGGTAGGGGTTGATGATGCAGTTTGCAAGCATCCCTCAACTACGATCCGTCACACGACCCCATCATCCCCAAATCCATGTCTATTTCTTAGCAACCCATACAGAGCACGTTCTCTTCAAGCCTAAAATACGTCCGAAATAAATGACCAAAACACAAGCACCAGCGCCGTTCTTCGTCATGCTTACCCTTCACCCCCTCGTGGCTCAAACAGCCATCACGGGTGCCACCTACTCCGAGATAGGGACCAACCAAGGCCGCACCTGTCCATGTAGGAAGAATATTCGTTTAAGACAGACCATGCCTCGTTATGTCCACCAGCATTCGTCGCCACACAGCTAAGAAACATTCCCATCACCATTCGCCATACCATCACCTCCCACCAACCAACAAACAAACAACCTTCCCCCTCGCATCCATCCGCAATGTCAGCTACCAAGACCCAGAATCAGCACCAGACAGTCCCAGCACCGCCAAAAGTCCCACAATATGTTCTCGACCACGGTGAGTTTCCACCAACAAACCCCCCACCTACACATAGCCTCCCTACAAAAAAAAACTAAAACAAAAACACCAAACATAGCCCCCCTCCTCCACCTCTACACAAAGGATCCCTACCGCCCCTCCTCCCTCGCTACGCACTTACACCACACGCACCCGGAGATAAACTTCAAGCCCGTGCCCGTACGCGCCCCGGGACTCACACTAGACACCCTCAACGTCTTGAACGAGGCCTCGAAAACGGGGGTCGTGTACCTAACCAGCAACGAGGACGTGAGCACGGACCCGGAGTGGCTCAAAGGCGTCGGTGCTGGGGGAAAGACGGGTGTGGTAGTTGTGGTGCCGAGGGGGGATGCGGTTGGGGATGGGGATGGGGTTGTAGATGTTTATTATTTTTATTTCTTTTCTTTTAATTTCGGGGGTGTTGTGTTGGGGAAGGAACTTGGTATGTTTTTTTTTTCATTTTCTCCATTTTGTTTTTTGCGTGTTTTTTGGTATGTCATTGTGAGAGGGCAAGGAATGTGCTAATTTGTGAAAAATTAACTAGGTGATCATGTTGGTGACTGGTAAGCAGAGACAGAGAAAGGGGGGGGGGGGGGGAGGGAGATCACAAAAAGGAGTTGAGGGAAAAAACTGACAATCATTGATAGGGAACACAGCATGATCCGTTTCGTCAAAGGCGTACCAAAGTACGTCTGGCTCTCCCAGCACGCAAACGGCGAAGCATACACATACAAATGCCTCAACAAGGACGTCAAGACTGGCAAACGTGTAAAAGCTAACCCCCCCTTCTACCTCCAACTCGCAACTAACAAAACGTCTCCTAGCCAATCTTATACTGCGCAAATGGGTCGCACGCCATTTACCCCACGGCCGGACCACACGACCATACGATTCCCAATTTCAATCTTCCCACGCCCATCCTGCTCGTCGACGACACGGATGCGGGGCCCTTGTACGACTCCCTCCTCGACTCGTACTACTACGAATACAGCGGGCCTTCCTCGGTAGCGCCGTCCGGCACCTTTACGCCTTACTACAAATCCCGAGACGACCCGGTAGGATTCCTCTATTTTACAGGGAGATGGGGTGACGAAGAGTACCCCGCGGATGATCCGCGACAAAAGGGTAAGGGGCTGTTCACGTTCAAGAAGTATGTGGGTGGCCCGACGGGACCGGTAGATAAGCAGTTGTTGCGGAAAGAAGTGTGGCCGCAGAATCAGTGGAGTGGTGGACAGAGGATCAGGACGAGGTTGCCTGGCGTGGCGAGGTGGTGGGAGGAGTTGGGGAAGTGGTTGGGTGGGAAGTTCGGCATGAAGAAGTCGGCATACCCGAATGGGACGATAAAGATGACGGTTGACGGGAAGCGTCTGGGGGTTATGCAGGCGGGAAAATGGATCACAGCGGAATAAGGTTCTGATCTTGGCTGAGCGGTTGAATTGTTGTGGAGTATATAGACTTTTCTTCTTCTCTGGCTAGTTCAGTGGGCGCACGAAATTTTCATCATTGAGGATTTCGCGAACATCGTCCTTCTCTTGCTCTTGCTTCGTATCTGACCCTGTGCCTATGCTGAGGTCGACTAAACCATGGGTAGGCGGAGAGAACTGCCGCAGCCGGACGCCGCTCTCAGCAAAGATGGCGGCGGTCTGGGTATCGACCAGATAGCCTTGGTTGTAGACTACCTCGCTGATACCGACTTGGGTGATCTTGACGCTGCAGGTCAGACAGGGGCAGGTATTGCAGTAGAGGATGGCATTCTCGCCGATGCGGTCGCGGCCGGCTTCGAGCAGCGCATTCTCTTCGGCGTGCAGGCAGAGGCAGGTGGAGAGACTGGCGCCGCCTTTTGCGGAGTTGTTGCAGCGCGGACCTGAGAGTGATTAGTACATGAACTTGGAGCGACACCGGACTGTGACCGTACATCCGCCCTCGTTGCAGTTGGTCATGCCGCGTGGTGTGCCGTTGTACCCGGTGCTAATCACGCGCTTCTCCCGCACGATGCAGCAGCCCACTCGTCGCTTCATGCAGTTGCTCCGGTGTGCTGCCAGGTCGGCCAGCTGCATGAAGTACTGGTCCCAGCTCGGTCGTAAGCGTGCTTGGTTGGTGAGGTCTAACGATGCTATCGCCTGTCGCAAAGAAGCCCGGGAGGCTGTGGAGTTCAGCAACTTCAGCTGCGCTCGCTGGAAGAGGGCGCTGAGGCCGGTTCGTGGGGCAAACAAATGTTGGTCGTTCCGCAGCACAAATTCTTCGAGCGTCGGCGGTGTAAGCTGGCTCGCAGCACAGCGATCTTTGAACCGCTGCCACCGCACGCTGACGGGCGCGTCTACGCTGACGAGGAGGAAGAAGGGGCGTCTGAGCAGCGCATCAACCACGGCATCGTCCCATATATCAGTCGTCACCCAGCGTTCTCTCCATCTCAGGGTAACGAAATCGAGTAGTGAGTCGACGTTTGCAAACGTATGCTGTGCGTCCACTGGTGCTCCGTCCACAAGAGGGACCCGCGCATTCGAGGCTGACTGCTCGACCGCAGGCGTAGCGGCATTTCGAGCCAGGCATATGCGTTTGAAGCCGTGCTCTTCCACCAGGTACGAGGCTATGGAAGCCTTGCCGGCGCATATTCCTGGCACATATCAGCAATCATCCGGATGACCATTCATGGTGCTTGCCTCCGCACAACCCAATGAGCATGACGAACGGAAGTCGGCCAGATGCGCTGTAGGAGCCGGAGAGTTGGAGTTGGTGATTCGAGCGCTGGGTGTTGCGTACCGGTAAGTACATACCTAGCGTGTTTCCAAGCTTGGCGGCTGCAGGAACGCGTCTTAGCCCGCCGTACTCCAGCTGCCCCGCCCGAGCGAGTGACATGGCGCGGGGTGAAATCCAGTGGGCCGTCTCAAGCATCACGACGCCATTCACTACCATGTCTGCCTGACCACGCCCACGTGCCTTGGCTTTGTCCCTATGATCCTTGGTCGCCGCCTGCTCATCCCCCGTATACTTTCTGCATGCATCACCAACATATCCTTAGCTGCAACATTCCCTCAGCAACCCCCCTCGCCCTACTACCGCCCCCACCATGTCCACACTCAAGTTCGCGCCATGGATGAGTGATGTCGATGTGCAGTTCTATGCCGCGCTCGCACACATCAAGATTAACCATGACAAGCTCGACGACTCTGCGCGCAAAGTCCTCGGCCTGTACGAGGTGCGACCGGGAGAGCACTCGTCGCGGTCCATGCGCGTGCAGATACACCCGAATGCGCTGACATCGGATGAGTACGTGACAAGGCCTGGTACACTGCACAGCCCTGACCATATACCCATAGCACTCCTCCGACCTTCTGTCGCGCCGAAGGCATCATCAAGAACTGCAACACCATCGAAGACTACAAGAACCTCGATCGCGCCGCCATACTCGATCGATGCGCCCAGACGGTATGCTTTGAACGCATGTAAAGCCTCTAGCGTGCTAACATGCACAGATATGGGAAGCCATCCACGACGGCTCTATATACGAATGCCCCTCCCTCCTCTCCTCCTTCACAGCCATCATCTTCGCAAACCTCAAAAAGTACAAGTTCACTTATCACTTTGGCTTCCCCGCCATACAGTCCGATCCGCTGTGGAAGCAAGTAGGAGACGTGACAAGGTTGGATGCAAGGGAAACCACATATCTGGTAGACGCGGTGCAGACGTGGCGGTACAGCTCCGATGTTCGTCAAAGAGGCTTCTTCCTCGCGAAGCGCATACGCGGCGGCGCTGCCCTGGACGAAACACCGAAGACGCCGGTTACACCTTTGGAAGAGTTTGGGTACACATGGGCGGTAGGCAGGCTGGAGGCATTCGAGAAGGGTTTCTTTGACAGGGTGGACAATCAGGACCGCTTCATCTGTTTCGCAGACCCCTCTACCTACGACACAAACCCTGGCTGGCCGCTGAGAAATCTACTCGTACTCATACGCCATCGATGGCGTCTAAGCGATGCTCAAATCATGTGCTATCGCGATACCCACACGCGGCGCGACCAATCCAACTCCTTAATCCTCCAGCTACGTTCAGACCCCTGTTCCGAAGCAACACCCATAGTAGATAAAGCAGACAGCCGCCCACGCACACCAAAGCTGCCCAAGGTGACGGGATGGGAGCGGACAGAAGCTGGCAAGCTGACGTCGCGAAATGTAGACCTCTCAGAGTACATGGACGAACGGAAACTGGCAGACCAGGCCGTGGACCTGAACCTAAAACTCATCAAGTGGCGGATAGCGCCTACTATCGATCTGGATGTCATCAAAAACTGCAAATGTCTGTTGCTCGGTGCGGGAACCTTGGGCACCTACGTCTCTAGGACACTGATGGGATGGGGTGTGAGGAAAATTACATTCATCGACAACGCTACTGTTAGCTTTTCAAACCCCGTACGACAGCCGCTGTTCGATTTCAAGGATTGTTTGCAGGGCGGCGCAAAGAAGGCCGAAAGAGCTGCTGAAGCGCTGGAAGAAATATACCCCGGTGTAGATGCAATAGGCCACGTCATGGAAGTTCCTATGCTAGGGCATCCGATGACTGACAGCACAAAGACAAAGAAGGAGTTTGAAAAGTTACAGAAGTTGGTCAACGAACACGACGCCATATTCCTACTCATGGATACGCGAGAGAGCAGATGGCTGCCGACCGTCATGGGCAAGGCTGCAGGCAAAATCGTGTTGAACGCCGCGCTGGGCTTTGACACTTATGTTGTTATGCGACATGGATTGAAGACGACGCAAGAGGGCGAAGTCGAACTCGGATGCTATTTCTGCAATGATGTCGTAGCACCCGCGGACGTGAGTCACCGGATCTCTCCTTTTAATATCACCTAGCTGACACTGAACAAACAGTCACTAAGCAACGCCACCCTCGACCAACAATGCACAGTAACTCGCCCGGGCGTCGCGCCCCTCGCCTCCAGCCTCCTCGTCGAGCTCCTCGTCTCCATCCTACAACACCCATCCCAAGCCCGTGCACCACCTCCCTCCCATCCACACTCCCAGACCACATCTCCACCAGCCCACCCCTCATTACCACCGCCTTTCCCACACCCTCTTGGCACCATACCCCACACCATCCGCGGCTACCTCTCCACCTTCTCCAACCTGCAAGTCCAAGGCAAACCCTACGACTGCTGCTCCGCCTGCAGTGACAAGGTACTCGCAGCCTACGCAGACGACCCATGGGGATTTGTGCAAAGAGCGTTGGATGAGAGGGGCTGGGTGGAGGAAATGAGTGGACTAAAGGAAGTGCAGAGACGGGCGGATGAGGCAGCTGAGGATGTGGAGTGGGATGAGGAGGAGGGGGAAGGCGGTTTGGATGACGAGGGGGAGATGTTATGAGGGAGGTTATTGTTGACTGGAGAATAGGTCTATGTTTTGAATACTCCCATGTGTATATACACTATTGTTTTTTTTTCCAACTTTGATGTGCTTCATGTTAGACCATTCCATTGTATACGCCCAAGTAAATTCCCGGGGCCCGGATTGAACATATTTTGAGCACATAGCCATCCCCTTCACTGAATGAAAAACACACCACAAAAAGACAGTTTAATTGTATTCCTCACCCTATATTTTGCACACACACACACAGAGTAAGGTAGGTACGTGAACCACCAACCACAAGATACCAATTAACTTATCCACTCCATCGTACGGTACCGTACCACAGGCCCAGGACGCTGATTTTAATCTCTCTCATCACGATGCACAAGAAAGAAAAGTCAGTATCTAGACTCACTCACTCACTCATTTGAAATCCTCGAAAAAAAAAAAACATAGCTAGGTAACGCCTTCTCGGACTGAGTTGTGCACGCCACGCCACGCTAGGACTTGACAAAGAATACATACTAAATGGTCCATTGTACCCTGAGCCCTATATTGGCTCGGTGGCGATATTGTACTCGCTAGTCTAAAGTGTTATGTATGTAGAGCATCTAACTTAACATGTCTATCGAACTGAGGGTACGTAACTAGTGGATGCACGCGAGTAACGCGTTCGAGGCCAAGATTCGCAAAAAAAAACAAAAAAAGAAACAGCATACGGATGAGAAAAGGCAGGCTTGAAAAAAAACGCTTCGTTTATATCCACATACACCAAAATACCATAAACAACCACAAGGTATACCAAACAGACATATATTTCTAATCCAAAACACCACTACAAATACGCACCCCTCCCACTCTTTTCAAAATCTTTATCCTCATCCGGACTCCGCTCCGAAACATCGGTATCGACTCTGCGTATAGGCGGTAGAGGAGCCCTCTCAGGCGAGTAGCCCGGACTTGAACTACGGGGCATATCCCAGTCATCGGAGTAGCCGGGGGGCGCCATTTCGTCGCTCGCATGGCTGGGTATTGGGAGGAGGTTTGTGGAGTCGCCCTTGACGAGGCCTAGTCTTTCTTCTTCGGTTGCGGTCGTGGGTGCTGCTTTGCCTTCGCGGCTGCTCTTGCGGCTGTGTCTGCTTGTTGGCCGTTTGCTGCTGGAGGCTTCGCCCGTGGACTCGGAGCGGTGGCGTGAGAATACGTTTTGGAAGGAGAATTGGCGCTTGGCCATGTGGGCGGGTACTCGTGGTGGTGCGAGTGATGACGAGCCGGACCCCTGGCGGTCGTGTTGCAGATTGGGGAGCGAGGCGAATTGGATGTGGGTATCGATTGGTTTGTACGAGGTGTCTTGCGACATGTTTTGTTTGTAGGATTCCGTGTCCGACTCGCGATCCGACGAGCCATCGGTTTGTGGTATGGGCGGCAGTGTCTTCATACCTACCCCGGGAGCACCTGCAGCATGCGAACTGCCTCGACTACTAGTCGATTTGCCCCGCGATCGTAGTCGCTGGAAGAAGCCAGGGTGGAAACTGTCATTGTCGTCGTCCGACTCATAGATGGGAAACTGCGACATGCCTAGAGGCGGGTGGACCGTCTTGGTCTGCATAATAGTCGCACTGCGCGTTGGCGGTCGGCTTGGGTCGATGATAGTTTTTCGTCTGCGCAGACCGTCGAACTCGACTTGTTCCCCTTCGCCAATAGGTTCCATGTGCTCTTCCTGGATTTTCCTGGCCTCGGCAAGCTCCTTGTGA
The DNA here is from genome assembly GCA_010015605.1 of Decorospora gaudefroyi. NCBI lineage: Eukaryota > Fungi > Ascomycota > Dothideomycetes > Pleosporales > Pleosporaceae > Decorospora > Decorospora gaudefroyi. Next base: position 55,316 of record ML975338.1, read on the forward strand.
GATCTAGCCTTGGACAATGAACGTAGAATAGCGGCACCACCGCGAAGTGTATCGGCTCGAGGCTCGTACTCGGGCTCTTCCACCTCCGCAACGGTCCGTACTTGGTCGAGATCTCCCTTGAAGACGGCAGAATCGGGAACGTCCTTGGCAGATTTGGACAATTGTAGCAAGACCACACCAGAACAAATCTGGAGGAAACCCATGATGACGGTAACGATCTGGAGTGGGGTACCCTTGAAGCCTTGGAATAGCACGGCTGACGTGACAATGGTGGCCGACGTAAAGAAGACGTAGTATGTGGGCGTAACCAAGGCGGCATTGAAGAGGTTCAAGGCTTTCTAGACAGGCTTAGCATTCTCCACATAGGCCAAGACAGTGCAGTAGACTTACGTTCAGGTATATAATTTCGGTTAGCAATGTCGCTACCACGAAAACGAGCAAGACGTATAGAAACCATTCCTTGAACTGGCCACCGTATGTACCCGAAGCCTGCGCTACTACGGCAGCACCCAGCCCCTGGGTCGCGACAACACTCAGCCCTCCGATCAGACTGCAGATGGTAATGTAGACCATCATCGTCTTCTTCCCGTACTTGGGGCCGAGATAAAGCGCAATCACGGTACAGGCGACAATGATGACGCCGGCATAACTGAGAAAGCCAGGGGCTATGACCCATTTCTTCATGTCTTGGATTCGGGCAACCGACGACTGCTCCGGGGCGTTCACGGCGATGACAACCGATCCGATGATGCAGTTGAAACAACCCACTTTGCCCACAAAACTCAGCCGTTCTTTTAGAAATATAGTAGATAGTATGGCGCATATAACGACGGATAAGGCTCCCATAGGCGTCACGAGAATGGCATCGGTAAAGGCGTATGCGACAAGATTACTACCGGGGGGTTAGCAGGTTCTCATGGCATGTTTAGTAGCGCTTCCGTACCATATCTCGCCAACAATCATGAGCGTCATGCCGAGCCACCACCAGGCGTTCTTGAGATAGCCATACCCTTCTCCGGCCTCTTCATTGTACTTGCTGTTTGCCTGTAACAGCCCATGCTTCTTGATAACGAACGAGGTCCCGATAAACACGCCCGACGCAATAGCCAGAACGAGACCGATGATTTTATACGAGCCTGGACGGGTCCCAGTGTCGCCGCCCATCCCCCCGGAGCGGGCATGCAGTTCATGGACGGTATGGAGAAGGTATTCGGCCGAGTCCATGGCGGCGGTGGGTGTCGCAGCGAGCAGAGCAGAGCGCACCGGCGACTCGACCTTGGAAGTGTGATTGGCGCGGAGAGAGGACTATCGTAGCAGCATGAATAGTGTCGGGCTGCACGTGGGAGGCGTGCTGCGGCGACAGTGACGTTTCGGGAAGTCTGTTTGGCCAGGGTTCAGGTCGCTGCGGAAATGAGGAAGTCGCGAGGGATGTGCAATTGCAGAGGGAAGCCGCGAGGGGGCAGATCTCTGTTCGCGGACGTTGGAGGAAGGCGCAGGCGTGCGCGCAGGTCTAGATGCGTGGGTGATTGGCCGTGTGGGTGGTGGTGTTTACACGGCTAGGTAGGGTTGTTGGGGCTGAGTGCTGGATGTTTCGCCGCGAATAGGACCGGTGGGGGGTCAATGTCAAGTCTCTGAAACTCGACGGCGCAGGGAGTTTTGTTTAAAGCTCGCTGTGTGGCAGGGGCCTGGTTCGACCAGAGCAACAGCAACGAGGACGTCATGCAGATCGGCGCCAACAATCGACAGGTCTGGCTTCGGTCGCAGGCCGTCCAGAAATAGACGATCAACACCTCTGCCGCCAAAACAAGCCACCAGTTAGCTGCGTCCACAGTCCACGACTTCTTGCATCTCCCATGCCCGCAATGGCCGTTGACGATTCCCATTCCCATGCACACGGCGACATCTTCGCCTGCTCGCGCATAGCCGACATCCACACAGCCCTCCACCAGCTGCACGAGCATGAGGCCACCGTCACCCAGCGACTCAACGCCCTCGTCGCTTCCCAAAAGGACCTCTCGCGCGAGCTCGGCCGCCTCGATCTGCTCCGCGCTCACGTCAGTACGCAGGCGGTCAACACGCGGGCCATCAGCAATGGCATGCTCTCCGACGCCGCCTCGACTGCGAACCGCATCTCCAGCGCCGTCAAGCGGTTGGACCAGGAGCAGTCGAACGTCAAGGCGACGCTGGAGGTGGTCGAGCAGGTGGCGGAGCTGAAGGCGTGTGTGCTGGGCGTGAACGGGTCTATGGGCGCTCCCCAGGACTGGGAGACGGCCGCGGGCTACCTCAGTCGCGCTGCGAAGATACCAGACGAAGTCGTGGATGGCAGCTTCGCCGAGGAAATCGTGCCTACCGCCGAGGTGCCGGATCCACCACGGGTGACGCTGGATGCGGCCGCCGAGTCGCTGTGTGGCCTCTTTCTGCGCGAGTTCGAAAAGGCAGCCAGAGAGGGCGACGGCTCCAAGGTGACGCGCTTCTTCAAGCTGTTCCCGCTGATCGGACGAACGGACGTGGGCTTGGATGCATACGGCCGCTATGTTTGCCAGGGCGTGGCTTCACGGGCCCGGACAAACTTCAACGCGGCCACACCAGCGCAGCGGAACGAGGGCTTCTTCTACGGCAACACCATCACCAAGCTGTTTGAACACATCGCGCAAATTGTAGACGGCCATGAACCGCTCGTGGAGCGCCACTACGGTCCCGGCATGATGCAAAAGGTCATCGAGCGGCTCCAGATCGAAGCCGATGTGCAGGGCGGCATCGTGCTGGATACATGGCACGAAGAGCGCAACATCCACCGCAAGCTGACCGACATCAAGTCCTACGCATTCTCCTTCCTCGTCCAGAGCTTTCTCCCCGCGCAAAAGCCCGCTGGCGGAACGCCCCGCTCAGCTTCTCCAGCGAACGGCGTGATACGGACAAGCGAAGACGAGGCAGTGAACATGAAAGAGGTCGATGGTCTGCTCGGAGAGGGCGCGTTGATGCTAGGCCGGTATGCGCTGTACGCACGCTTCCTCTCCGACAAGTGCGCAGTAAGTACACAGCATAATATAGTTGGTTCAATCACTCATCCCGATAGCCCTTTGAGCCCGAAGATCGCATTGACCATGGCCTCGTGATGCCCAACTTCCTGGCAACCAGCAACCTCCACAAGAAGGTGACAACGCATCTCATCGAGCCTGTCAATGTTATGACCACCTTCTTCTTCCGCCGTTCAGTGGAGAAGGCCTTTCAGCTAGATGAGCCTCCCCCCGATCTCACGCTCAACCCAACCAAGCCTCTGGGCTCAAATCCTCCCTTCATTACGTCTGCCGTTGACGACGTTATGTATATCGTCAACCAAGTGCTCCAGAGAACACTGGCAACTTCTCAACGTGCAGTTGTTTCCAGCGTCGTGCCCGCCGTGAGTCTCATACTAGGCTCCGACTTCATCCCCATGATTCAGCGAAAGATGCGCGACGAGAGCTATCCAAAGCCTGTAATCCAAGGGGGACTACCTCCTGAGGACAAGGTCATCGCTTTCCTGGTACTCATCAACAATCTTGATGTTGCCAACGACTACATCAAGCGCATTGTGCAACAGCAACTCGGCAGTCAGTCCCAAGATGGGACTGACGCCACAAAGTCCCCACTGCATCATCTCTTTCCTTTTGGGCATGATGCTACCTTTGTTGAAAACACGCTCAAGGCCATGGAGAAGGCGTTTGCGGCAAAAAGCGGAGATTTGCTCAACGACGGCATTACAGTCTTATTCTCCAACGTCCTTAAGCCTCGCATCCGACCGATACTGGCAGACGCGTTTCACGACGTTGACTATGAGCCCAGCGGGGACGATGAAGAGGAGGATGCCGATACTGACATTGTCAAATCACGCTTCGATCGCGGCTGGGGTGTCGTTATCCGTCCGATCAAGCGCATTTTGACTCCAGCAAATTTTGACCGTCTCCTAAACCTCGCGCTCAACTATCTGGCGTCTGCACTCGAGAAGAAAATAAGGAGCTATTACGGAAGAGTCAATGAGCTAGGAGCAGTCAGGCTTGAGCGCGACGTTGCCGGAATTATCACGGCGGCTGTGGCTGGAGGAAAGTACGGACTCCGAGATGCGTTTACCAGGTGCACGCAGATGACGCTCATCTTGAATATGGAAGATGATGAATTCGAGGAAGTCGTAGGGACCGATTCGAGCATTCCATGGGTGCTCGATACAGAAGAGAGAAAGAGGGTGAGAGCTATCGTCAAGAGCTAAACGGACATGTCCAACACAGACGAGGAATGTCTTGGCAAGCAATATAAACATATGAGTGACCCCGGAATATGCTCGGTAGTCGTCTCTTGTGGGAGAGCTTCCACCTTTTAATACGCTATATTCGATTCTAGCTGCACCAACGTCCTTCCCAGTCCACTTTAGTGCCTCGATAGCAGCTGACTAGCCGTCGCTGCCGAAACACCGTGGCTCGTGCCGGCTTGGCTTGGGATGAACACCTTTCACACGGAGCATCACGCGTCGACACAACTCTCCTACACAAGCTCGTCTTGTTTGCCTTCTGTCCCGAGGGTTTTTTGATATTCTCGATGCTTTAGGGGATTTGCCCAAGCGACGCGCGACGCTTGGACGACGATGCGACTAACGGGCCCCAAAGGCTGGCTCCTTTGCGTCTCGCTTCTCCTACCATCCCTGTCGAGCGCGCAGTGTCCTCTCTATCAGAATTACGCCGCGCAACACCATGGTCCTATATCAGAGGGAAATTGGAATCTGAGTTATGCGAGACCGGTCAGGTCGTGTCGGACGTTCTACTCAAAGGAGGTCGAGGATACGATTGAGCGGTTAAGTGGTGTGATCGCGGATCCTGACCTCTTTCGCGTAGGGCATCCCAATATCATTAAAGGCAGCGAATGTGTGCTAATATGAACATTAGCTCTTCGAGAATACATGGCCGAGCACACTGGACACTACAATTGCGTGGCATGGCTGGTCGAATCAGACAAGCAATGTAGATGTGTTGGAAGGTCCGCACATGAGCATGAAGCCAGAAGAGCTGACCTTTGTGATCACCGGGGACATTGAAGCTATGTGGCTCCGCGATTCTGCGAATCAACTACAAGCCTACGTCTCCATTTTAAAGAAAGATGAAAACCCCAACAGCTTAGCCAGTCTCTTCCGCGGCGCGATCAACCTGCAAGCGCGGTACATCCTCGAAAATCCCTATTGCAACGCCTTCCAGGCCCCTGAGGAAAGCGGCGTGGTGCACAAGAGCAGTCTGAACAGTGATCAGATCACGCCGGCGTTTGACTACTACAAAGTCTTCTCATGCCAGTGGGAACTGGATTCGGTAGCCTCCTTCCTCCAACTATCCGTCGACTATGTCACCGCGACCAAAGATTACGACTTCTTCCAGCGATCCAGCAACTGGACCAAAGCGGTGGAAACCGTACTGAAGACAGCAGAGAGCATGATGATCGATAGCTACACCGAGGACGGCGAGTGGCAGCACACAAACTACACCTACTGTGCACCCTACGGCGGCACTCCGATCAACAACTGCAACGGCAGTCCGCACAAGGGCCACATCGGTCTCGTTCGATCCTTCCACCGCCCCAGCGATGACGCATGCACCTACCAATACCTAATCCCATCCAACATGATGTTTTCCGCCGCCCTCAACACCTCCTCAACCATCATGTCGCGGATCGAAGGACCCCACAGCGGCGGCAGCGGTGGCGGCAAGCCACTAAGCACGCGCATGAAAGAAATGAGCACCGGCATCAACCGCGGCATAGAAAAGCACGGCATCATCCCCTCATCCCAGCACGGCAAAATCTACGCCTACGAAGTCGACGGCTACGGCTCCGCCAACATCATGGACGACCCCAATATCCCCTCCCTCCTCTCCAGCCCCTTTCTCGGTTACACCACCCTGCACGACCCCATCTACCAGAACACGCGCAAGAAGATCTTGTCGCGTGATAATCCGTATTTTGCTTGGGGTCCCGTTATCACCGGTGTCGCGAGCCCGCATACACTGCCTGGACGCCCCTGGCCTATGGCGCTCATCATGACGATTCTGACGAGCGAGGACGACGATGAGATTCTCAGGAATATCAAGTGGCTCGTCGGCAGCACGAATGGGCTCGGCGTCATGCATGAGAGCGTGCATGCGAAGCAGGATGGCGTCTGGAGTCGGCAGTGGTTTTCGTGGGCGAATGGCCTGTTTGGGCAGATGATTCTGGATTTGGAACAGAGGAAACCGTGGATTTTGGGCATGAGCTTCCAGTAAGGGGAGGGGGGTTTGTTTTGGTAAATGCAATAGAAACACTTTATGTACGATTCTTGGCGGTGCTGTTTTGTATATATGGTGATTATAAAGGGGCGAACAACCTTGAGTGAAACCGAGGCTCAAGAAAAGAAAAGGAGAGAGAAACTGTACTACAACATTAATTGGATGATTGGTACGGAGACACCAACGTTTTACGGTATGACAAACACCACCGTCTCACACAGCCACCCAACCAAGTAAATTACCAAGTTCTCACAGAGAGGCAGGAAAGAGAGCTAATAGCAATATTCAGTAAGTCTCGGATTTTGCCAGGCTGTCGAGGAAGAGTGTTACAGTCGAGGGTGCTTATGGCGGAAACAAGTAGTTTCCCATTTCTAATCGTCTATGAATGTAAAGTATGTAATGGTAAGACATGTAAGCACGTAGTCCGTTGTTTCCTGTTCGTAGGCATGAATACCGGAAGTTGCCCATTCACTCGTGACACCCATCACCACTACTTCGATACCCATATCGGCCCACAACCTTGTGAAACGTACCAGGACGTAAGCGAAGATACGACTTAAGACCATGACCCGTAACTCCCTGTACCGAGCGTATTTGCTTCGGTGACCACAGTATGTATCGCCTCGGAGAAGTGTTCCTATGGTATCGGGTGCGTACGGTGGCTAGTACTACTGGGGGAAAAAGTCCAAATTGCCGTCTTGCTCCTGGTGCTGTAAGAAATCGGCTTGATGCATCTGCTGGTGCATTTGTTGTTGCATTTGTTCTTGCATGAGCTGTTGCTGAGATAAACCCATTCCTGCCGGGTCCATCTCCGGGTTGCCATAAGGTGCAGACTGCCACCAAAGGTCTTGCATGTCCACGATAGGTGCGCCCTGATCAAAGCTAGTGAAGAAAGGGTTGCCGAAACCGAATGCCGTTGGTTGGTGTTCCGGAAGAGTATACGAATTGAGGGAGCCAAATAACTGTTCCTGCGTCTGCTGCTGCAGAATGTCGTGACCTCCCTGTGGACAATGATTGAATCTTAGCGACTCAAATGACTCTGGTGGTGGCCGGGCAGTGGTACTCTGGGAGGGGGCAGACGGCAGGTTTGGGGAACCTAAACCCAACTCATCTGTTAGGAGCTCTTGCACCTGGTCTCGAAGGGATGGGGCACAGGTTTTCAGGATTTTGTAGATAACGTCATAGGCCCGCGCAGCGACGGGGTCGTTCACTTGCATTGTGCGCAGCCAGCGAATCATCTTCTTGATGCATGCGAGAATGTCGGCTTTCTCGTCTTTCAAATGTTTGCCCTCGTAGGCCATCTCAAGCAGCAGTACGGCCATGGTTTGCATGACTATTGGAATAATGATTAGCACCGACTCGGTATTCCATTCAGCTGATGAACTCACTGATATGGATCACGTCCCACCACGGCCCTTGAGAGTAGATGAATGGTGCGTCCATTTGATCCGGGAACAACTTCACCATCTGCTGGGCAGCGGCAACGCAGGTCTCGGCCGCTTTTGCGTTGAATTTCACAGATCTGCTGCTCTCTGACGATATCCGCCGCTCGATTCTACAGAGACATGGTCGCGTAATGAGGATTTTCGTGCTCCAATAGTAGATCGTGAGGAGGAAGCGCTCGCGATCGACGCCCGTTTGTTGGGACCGATTGTTTGTGCGGAGATCCTCAGGTACTAAAGACTCCTTTGACCATTCTTCGAGTTCGTTGAGCAACTCCGTAATTTTCACCTGGACGTACTGAAGGTCTCAGTCAGCAAAGGGTCGCGAACCTACATGTTCGAGCAGAACATTTATGCACGTACCTCCCAAGATTGAGATGCAGTTCGCGGCGAGTACAAACTCAGAAGTACTTTCTGCGAGATGAGCGTCAGGCTAATATGCGTATTGAGGTAATGGGTTTCGTCGGCGCTCCTTCTGTTAGGCTCTGAACCATTGCTGCTCGCGTTGATTATTGACGGGCTGTAGCTCATGCGAAGACGTGAAGTTGGTCGGGATACACTACCATCTCGGGTTGGTGCTCGGTTCGCACTCTGCGGAAGCGAAACGGTGCAATCCTCGTATCCGATGACGGGGGGTCGACCGGTAACGGCGCTCACTAGGCACTCGATTGAGTGTAGGCACCACCATGTTCTCACCAGTGACTCTCTCTTGGTGTCGTCTAACGAAGGGTCTTCGTTCCTCAGATGTAGACCGAGTGCAAGAGCCAGTCTGATGGAGAGTCCAATCATGATCCACGCCCTGCTCACATGGCCTATGACTAGGAAGTAAAATGCCAATGCACCTGTCTGAAGGTTGATGAGTCAGAGACAGTGAGAAGACGGAGGAGTACCAGAGACTCACGGCTTGAACAGTGTCCAGATTGGGGGCTGCAACGAACTTCATGCTGTCTTTCAACCCCAGAAGATGGACCGCGCGCGTCATGTAAATCAGGTGTTCTCGCTCATCACCTCTCCATTCAGCGCCAATCAAATGAGAATATTTCGAGCCGATCGCAAAGAGCAAATTCATGTTAGCACGCCATTTGTCAGGTATGTTGTCTATAAGCGCGGGTGTAAAGTCAGTGTATACTCTCTAACAGAAGCTCGTGGATATGCATATATCTGGGAGAAGAACCAGGTAGGGTCGCTTTACGTACTACAGAAAGTTAGCGCTGGATTTGAAAGGGGGAAAAACGCCTAAGCAGTGGTATACGAGGTGCTACATTGAACCTCAATAGCCACGCAAGTGGCGTTCGAAGACTCAATGAATGCGCCTTCGAACAGACCACACAATGTACGGGGAAGCTTTACCATGCGCGGTTCTCCTTGAGAGTTTGAATGTAACGGCGAAATTGGTCATCGAAGTTCGCAGTCATAAGCGGGAAAGTACCATGTACCTTAGTGAGGTAACACTCAAAGAGCTGCTCCGCGACGTATGGATCTGGTAGCTCGTAAGGATCAACGGCGATGTCGATTTCGATATCATCAGAATCCAAGTAGAACGTAGCATCCGTGGTGTGTTGCATTGAGCCCGGTCTAGCGTTCTGTCTCCGTTCGTGCAAGGCATCGGACCGTTCGTTCATGGCTCCTCGACTCGCTCCCGGAGGCCCGTATCGCTGGCCATGGGGGTCTGTATTTCCGCACCCGGTCTGACGCTGGACGCTACGCAACCATTGTACCTCCGAGTTCTGACCCATGTAACCTGTCTCTCTTGACTCGCGACTCCGCATCAAATCTTCGTCGAGGACGTCAAGGTCTTCATTGGAGCCTACCGAAGCTGTGACGAAAGCTTCGCCGTGTTCGCCGTTGTCTTGGTTCTCGTTTGTGGCTGATGACTGACGAGCCCGTTTCCCTAGAGATCTGGCGGACTGTACGGATCCAAGAGAGACTAGGTCGTCCTCAACCTGTAAGACACATGCTGTCAACCCCTGACCGTACCATATGCCACGGTGGAAGAGAAGACTGGAAGGAGGGACGTACATCATGTAATGCCTCATTGATGACCTTCTTATCGCATTCATTTACGCGCTGTTTCAGGTCCTGGAGGAGATTGACCAGGTCCTGGTTCAAACGCATTGCCCTGTACCGTCAGCTTAGATGATTACCGCCAAGATCCAACAAACATACTCTCCAAGACGATCTCGTCGCGCGGGATCGTAGACACAGACAAGGTCGCTCCGCTGGCAATTCGCGCAGCGCGGTGTGTCACCTGAACATTTGACCTCTGGAGAACATTAGCACTGTCGATCACGTGGAAAGACTACCAGAACTCACTTCGCTTGCGGCATGTTTTGCAGGCTCTTGCTCTATAGGTTGTGTTAGTACAATGTTTCATGGTGGGGAAGGGAACTGACACTCGTTCCTCCTTCTCGAATTTTTCGGTCATGTCATCGCCCTTGTCAGGCGGCGTTGGCTGAGATATGGCGATCTTTCGGCCTTGCCCTGGGCGCGCCGGCATTATGAAGGCTGGCCGTGATTGGAAGCTAGCAAACCGAGGTCCCGCACAGTTGGTGCAGATACAGTTCGCGCGTAAAGCCGGTCAGGGTAGGGACTGATCACGTGCGGTGGCGCGAACTTTTTTGGTATTGAATGAACGATGAATAACGAAACGGGTATGCTGAAGCGGCGCAAGAGGCGGGGAGACGGCGCGGGCTAGTGACGCGGGGCAGTCGTGAAGGATGGTGCAAGCGGTCTACACCAACGTGTCAAAACCGGTGGATAGGCGATAGGGGTCGTCTAAGGCTGTGCCGGTACTGTGCTGTTGAAAGATGACGGTTTGGTTGTCTCGCCTGCCACCGATTGATAGACGGGTAGCCCTCCTAAACTGTCGGCCAATCAGAGCAGCCGAACGCCTTGGCGTGGGTTGAATACTGTAAGATGCGAAAAGGGACTAGCGTCGTCGATCATGTCTTGGCGGGAAAGCGCGACGCGCACCGCGTCGTTGGGCGCAACAGCGTGTAGACGGTCTCCACGCGCGCTCACCACCTGCCATCGCCGCCCCGAAATGTCATAACAGACACCGACGCGATCGCATACAGAATCGAAGTGAAACTGCCATCTCTCCCCTGCTCATCGAATTGCGCGCCGTAGTTGCGACCAACCGCCGCGATGGGCTACATCAAGCAGATCACGATCCAGGGCTTCAAGAGCTACAAGGAGCAGATGCAGATCGAGCCCTTCTCGCCCAACTGCAACGTCGTCGTGGGCCGCAATGGGTCTGGCAAAAGCAACTTCTTCGCCGCCGTGCGCTTCGTCCTGGGCGATGACTACCACAACCTGGGCCGCGAAGAGCGCCAGGCGCTGCTTCACGAGGGTTCTGGCTCAGCTGTCATGTCGGCATATGTAGAGGTATGCTTCGACAACACCGAGGACCGCTTCCAGACGGGGAAACCCGAATTCTTCTTGCGCCGGACGATTGGCGCAAAAAAGGACGAATACTCGGTCAACCGCAAGAACGCTACCAAATCCGAGGTGATGCAAATCCTCGAATCCGCCGGTTTCTCGCGCTCGAACCCCTACTACATCGTACCTCAAGGACGTGTCACCGCACTCACCAACATGAAAGACTCCGAGCGGCTGAAGCTGCTGAAGGAGATCTCCGGCTCCAACGTGTACGAGGAGCGACGAGCCAACAGTCTGAAGCTGCTCGCCGACACCGACAGCAAATGCGCCAATATCGACGGCGTCGTAACCACCATCAACGAACGCCTGGACGAATTGGAGGGCGAGAAGGAAGAGCTGGAAGCGTGGAGCAGGAACGACAAGGAGCGCCGGTCGCTGATGTACACACTGAAGTCGCGCGAAGAAGCCGATCTCGAAGCCTTGATCGAAAACATTGACCACCTTGAGAACCAGGGCCGCGAAATGAAAGAGAACAACGAGGCCGCCTTCGTTCAAACCGAGGCGGACATTGCGCAGATAGACACGGATATCAACAAGCGGCGAGGTGACCTAGACGTCTTGAGGGAGGACCGCGTGCAGTCCGAGCAGGAACGCAAATCAGCCACACTGGAGAAGGCCAAGATCGAGCTGGAGCTCAAGGCATTACAGGACAACCAGTCGGTCGCCCAGCGAAGCAAGAAGTCGCGCGATACGCAGATCAAGTCACTCCAACAGCAGCTACGCACACGCGAGGCAGAACTCAAGCAAATACTACCCGAATACAACGCAAAGAAGGAGGTGGAGGAGGCTGTCAGGTCGCAGCTACTCGAAGCCGAGGGCCAGCAAAAGCGGCTTGAGGAGAAGCAAGGTCGGACTGCTTTCTACACCACCAAGCGGCAGCGAGACGATGCCCTGCGCGCTCAGATTGAGGAGTCCAACGACGACCTCAGCCGCCGCAAGGCTGTCCTCATGCAGACCACCGAAGAGATAGCTCAACTGGAAGGCGACATTGAGCGAATCGAAAGTGAGATTGCTAGTCTGAGGTCAACCATCGAAAGCGAAGGCGACGCCAGCGTCAATCTCGCAGCCAAGGTTGAGCAGGCGAAAGACGCCTACAAAATCGTGCATGACGAGCAGACGAACCTGTACCGGGAAGAGAACAGGGTGAACACTCAGCTTACCAACGCCCAAGCTGAACTTCGCAAAGCAGAAAGCACATTCTCTCGGCTGCTTGATCATGGCACTAGTCGTGGACTGGAGTCACTGCGGCGCTATCAGAAAGAGGGTGAGCTAGAGGGAGTACATGGCACCATTGCAGACCTACTGGACGTCAACAACGACTATCGGTCGGTTACAGAGGCTGCTGCTGAGGGTGCTCTGTTCAACGTCGTGGTGGACAATGATGAAGTCTCTAGTAAGCTGATCGACCGACTGATCAAAGACAAGGGCGGACGTCTCACCTTCATTCCCCTTAATCGCATCCGAGCGCATGACCTGGATCTTCCTGCCACCGGGGATATGCAGCCGCTGTTACCGAAACTCGGATACGACGATCGATTTGAAGACGCGTTTCGTCATGTGTTCGGCAAGATCGTTGTCTGCCCAGACTTGACTGCTTGCAAGAAAAACGCAAAACAGTACAATGTCCGCGCTTACACTCTTGACGGAGACAATGCCTCCCGCAAAGGCCAGTATCGAGGAGGTTACCACGACCCTTCCAAGTCAAAAATCAGAGCCTATCAAATACTCGACGAAATCCGCACACAGTTCGATGACTTGCAGCAGCGGAAGCGTGACATTGCTTCCGAACTAGAGCAGAAGCGCCAGCAACTCACTGCAGCTCTGAGTGAGGTTCGGAGACGGGAGCACGAGAAGGACAAAGGCGAGAACAGCTATGCACCCATGCGTGACGAACTTCGGACGAAGCAAAGAGCGTTACGAGATACCCAGGAGAGTCTTGCGAGGAAGCAAATGACGGCTTCGACTCTGCAATCGGCCATCAACCAGCTTGGCGCGCAACAGAGCGACTGGGAAACGGAGATTGCCTCCAAATTCGAGAAGGCACTGTCCAGTGACGAAGAGCAGATGCTAATCACGCTACGGAGCACCGTACAAGATCTAAAGCGACAGTTTGCGCGGACGAAGGAGGAGCGAACAGCTCTGGAAACTCGCAAGGTTGAAGCTGATCTTGACCTAAACGAAAATCTGCAGCCAGAACTCGATAGCTTGCAATCTCAACAAGGTGGTACGGGTGGATCGACTAGCCAGTCGACGCGATTACGAGAGCATGAACGAGCGTTGAGCGCTGTAGATGAGACTATCGCGAGCCTTGATCAACAAATTCGGGATACCGATGCTCAGATCGAGGAGATCCGAGCGGAGTTGAGCGAGCTAGAGACCTCAAGAAACGAGAAGGAAACTAGCAACCGACAGCTCGCAAAAGCCATGTCGAAGCAAGAGCAGGCCATGTCCAAAAAGGACTCGGATCGCAGTCGTTATACAGACCGACTGGCAGAGGTCAAGCGGGATATCCGAGACCTGGGCACCCTTCCAGAAGACGTGAATCGGAAGTACACACGCTGGGACACAACAAAGGTAAGTTACTAGCCACTGCAGTCGGGGGGGTTTACAGTCTGACACAGCCTAGGTCACGAAGGAACTTACCAAAGCCAATCAAGCTCTCAAGAGTTTCGCCCACGTCAACAAGAAAGCGTTTGAACAATACGAGAATTTCACACGCCAGCGCCGCACGCTGAAAGAACGTCGCACCGAGCTCGACACATCTCGCAAATCCATCGAGAACCTCATCGACGTGCTTGACCAGCGTAAAGACGAAGCTATTGCCCGCACATTCAAACAAGTGGCCGCCGCCTTTGGTGAAGTCTTCCAACAGCTCGTCCCCATCGGCCGGGGCCGGCTGATCATCAACCGCCGATCCGACCGCGACGTACGCGGTGACATATCTGACGACGATGACATGGAGGATGAGGAGACCCAAGGCAAGAAGAGCAAAGTGGAAGAATACACAGGTGTCAGCATTGCCGTCTCCTTCAACAGCAAGCACGACGAGCAGCAGAAGATCGGCCAACTCTCGGGTGGCCAGAAGTCTCTCTGCGCCCTCGCCCTCATCTTTGCGATTCAAAAGTGTGACCCCGCGCCATTCTACCTGTTTGATGAGATTGATGCCAATCTCGATGCGCAGTACCGCACGGCTGTGGCGCAGATGTTGGAGCGCCTGAGTGGCCATGGAGGCAAGAACAAGGACGGGGGTGGCCAGTTTATCTGTACCACTTTCCGGCCTGAGATGGTGCATGTAGCGGATCGGTGCTATGGCGTTACCTACTCGAACAAGACGAGCAGTATTGATGTTGTGGACAGGGAGGCTGCGTTGGATTTTGTGGAGGGTATGCAGAAAGCGTAGTATAAAGGGTAAATGGTTTCTGTTCCTGTTCATGGCGTAGGCGTTTCCGACGATTTTCTATGTTGTTCCGATTTTTTTTTTTTTCCTTTCTTTCTGTCTGTCTGGTAACTTCGTTTACGACAATGGAAAGTTCCCGTTCAAGGGCAGAGGTTAGTGAACCGCTATAGCTTTGTCCTTTTATCTCAACGCATTCGAGACGTGCTCGGATGTTGGTGAGAATCTGTATACCATGTTCTTGCGTCCATCGTCCAAAAAAAAAGGATAGCATTCCGTTACCAGATCGAGTGGCAACCTCCCTCTGTCCAACCACCGGCCCGCTTTGAACCGACTCGTAACTTGTCAGCGCAGTGGAAACAGGCCCGTGATTGCTTTGTGTGTAGTGAATGCCGCCTTCCGGTCCGTCCGGGTATGAGGTGGTTTTTTTCTTCAGGGGCAACCCGCGGATCACAACGTAACGGCGGCTAAACCAAAAGTCTTACCAGCAACGACACATAGTCGCGATTCTGAAGAAGCTCTCGTCTGCCCCGCAACCGTCAAACGTCTGTCCAGAAAGAGGTGGGGCAGATTGCACATGGTACAATAATAATGAAGTGATGACCCGGACTGTTCATGCGGGGGTGGCAAGGGGATAGTTTCAGCGTGCGGGCTGTTGAGAACTGGGAAGCTGTCTATGAGAGATCGACGGTGTGTCCAGATGAGCTCTTTTTCGTTAGCCAGGGTGTGTCTTGATAGAACCGAGGTTGAAGCGTAGGCTCGGAACTATATCGTGGAGGCGTGAAGGCGGAGTGGCGGAGTCGGTCCGTGTTGAAAACGGGGCTCGGGCTCCATGCTCTAGGTATTGCAGAGGAGGGTCGGGACAGTATCTCTTTTGAATTATTGGCCACACTGGATTGTGGTCTAACATGATTATTGGTCGCGGTAGAAAACAGCGCTGAAGCTTACTCTAGAGGTGCCCGTGTCTGCGCCTCGCTCCAAGATTCTCACCCTCAAAACCAGACGCTTGACCGGGGCCAAACTGCGTCACCGTGCATGCCAACAGGAGGATTTGAGTGGCGGAGAAGTTTGTACTTACGTGTCCGCCATCCCTGCCTAACGTGCGATGGTGCAAGCGCAAGTGCGGACAGGGAAGACGGCAATACGGAGCCAGGGTCTTTTATCGCATTTCTAAGCCGTCTGATGGGATTTTGCAAATTTTCCTGTATGCCGGAGCCAATTTCCCATCATCTAGTCTATGGTATTCTTGCGGCCCGTGGCCAACCACGCAGTGATCGACCGAATACGTGCACGTGCCTTGGTATTCGAGGCGGCAAAAGCCTGATAGCGTTTGCCGTTATTATTTAGCCATCCTCTGCTAGATCAATTCCAGGGTTGATGTTCGTTATTGGTCAGGCAGTCGCTTTGAAGGCGCTGCTGTCGAGATCACAAGTCGTCGGAGCAACGAGTGATGTCCTCGCCGTTCTTCAAGCACATACTGACGAGTTGAACTCAGCAAGGAGAGAACACATGCACAATGCGTACCTCGGCTGAGTGGCCGGACGATACAGAGGAAGGTCTGAGGTCGCGGCGAGAGAACGGTAAATGTGGGTCTATCCTTGGTTAGCGTCCGCGGAGCGAGCCGCTTTTCTCGTCTCATGTCCAATAATAATGCTTCGTCTTCTGAACCAGCTGCCATGCACAGCTGTGAAGGTTTCTAACTCCGAGGACTCTCGGAAAAGGCAAGATACTCCTAATAATGAAGACGGCAAGACGGTCAGCCGGGAATGGCACGTGTTTGACACATAGAATGGTATCATGGGTACGGCGTGGACTGTCTCCATTTGTTAGAAGGACCGATGCGTTTGACATGTTTCTCAGTGTTGTGATCCGCGGACGCTTGGAAGCGAGAGTGAGAGAGTGAGCAAGACAAGCACTTTTCTAGATGCAGGCAAGTGCTTCGAATCTATGATATCAACACCAGTGAACGTTCTTTCCCCTTAACATGCCGCTACAGGGTGTGGGTTCAGTGGTCTGGGGAAGGCGGAAGGCGGAGGGTGGAAGGTGCAAGCTTGGCTCTCAACAAGCGCGCTACGGTCCGCGGCAGCATCATCATGCATGCCGTGGATGCCGTGGATGCCGTGCACTTGCCGGCTGTACCGGTGTCGTCAACTCAATCTCCTCAGGTGAAGCCGACATGTACTACTCCGTATTGCGGGCAGCAAAAGCGGCGCAATCATGGGCGCAGGTGCAGGTGGCCGAGAGAAGGCCGATGCTGGACGCGGCGAGCAAGCGTTGCAAGTCCCCGGCAGGCGATCGAGATGGCAGAGCACAAGGTTCGATTGCAGTACTCATCCTCGATCTGGAGGACACGCAACGTCACTCGGCGCACCGGCCGCCAATCAGACCGGCTGCTGCTAGACATAACCCTGTCCCTGTCAGTCGCAATGCTCTTTCCAGTTCCGCATGTTTAGGAAAGCGGGCTTCTGAATTCCCATGCCAGCCCATCGTCCTTGCTGCGGCGCCATTTATCTAACCCCTCCGCACGCCCCCGAACGAGTTCCTGCATCGTTTGCATTCTCCCCGACGACTCGACCAGCGACGACGGACCATTCCTCCGTCACCACGTTGCCTGTTGTTTGCTCCTCCTTCACATGCTTGGCAGCTCCCGGAACTCTGCTCCGAACCATCCCGCCACGGCCATATAAGCAGCATCACGCCCACCCGCACCATCACAAACAACGAAAAACACACCAACCGTCCACCATCGCCATGATGGAGATGCAGCACCAACCCCACTTCGACTGGCCCGGCGACACCCTCACCGCCCTCCGCCACCCCAACACCGAACAACAACAGCAGCAGCAGCGGGACCACCAACAACAACAAGACAAGTGGGTGGCAGCCTTGAGCGGTCCCGGCTCCACGCCCTCGCAGGGCTTCTTCATTCCCCCAGCCCTCCTCACCCACGCCACGATTGAGCGGTACGGCCAGGTCACACCACCTGAAGAGCTCTCGCCAGCGGATGCTCGACACGATGAGCGTGAAGGTTCGATTCCGGTCGAGCAGCTCCGGAATGAGACGCCCTTCTGGCCCAAGCAGGAACCCTCCCCGCTCGACATGGCCCCACCGCCTGAGCCTTCCCCAAAACGACGGCGCACTAGCCACCGGACGTCTGCCAATCAGGATACCGCTGCCAGCTCCCAGCCAATAAACGTGGCCGCGGCCACCAGCTCCGCCAACCCCCAGCCAGCCAAACGCAAGCGGGGTCGCCCCAAGTCGCAGCCGCAGATGGTGGAGGCTTACACGGCCGATGGCTACCCTTTCCACGTTTCGTCGGCTCGCCAGACCCACCTGGAGAAGAACCGCGTTGCCGCCCACAAGTGCAGGCAGCGCAAGAAGGAGTATATCAACGGCCTCGAGGGTCGTGCCCGCGAGTTCTCTGCCAAGAATAAGATGCTCAAGGAGAACGTCGCCCTCCTTCGCGAAGAGGTCCTTGGCCTCAAAAACGAGGTCTTGCGTCACGCCGGCTGCGGCTTCTGGGCCGTTGACGAATACCTTGCACGATGTGCCGGCGACCTGCTTGGCATGGAGGCACCTAATATGCGCATCAACTCGGCCTCAACTCGGCATCCCAACACCCAGCAGAGCCCCGCCATCTCCACCAGTCACCTCACCGACCAGCAAGCTCGCGCGACGAGCATGGGTTCCATCAGCTCTGACGACTTCGGTGGTCTCGAGCTCCTCAAGGATTTTACCGACGAAGACATGGATGACATGGAGGCATAGGAAGCCAGCCTGAACATCCTCAGCCATAAGGCCTTTTACTTCTGACGCACTTCCGCCGCGTCGACTTGAACGTCCACTATTTGACACATCATGGGGCTGGTAGTTGTGACTGATCCTCCTTTATTCCCATCATTCTACGATACCCCGGGGCCTGGCCATACTTGAACACGCAAAAAAGCTTCCTTTTTTTTCTTTTGCAGCCCACAGCGGCCACGACTCTAATGATATTGGCGTTTTGAGCGACATGGACAATGGAACGATGGGATGTTCCACACCTATGATAGTACCATTTTAGATATAACAACTCGAACTATGAAAGACCATCACAGAATCACTGCCAGCACATAGTCAACTCCAATGAAGGAGTACTTTTTACCAACGCCGTTTCCGTGAATGTCTTTAGAATCGTACCTCTTGGCTGCCTGACCCAGACTGCCATCATCACAGCACGGATGGACCCTTCACCATCTTGTCGGGCCCGGTACATGAGACTGACAGCTCCCACTTTCGTTCTGCTTGCCTTTCCCAACATCCCGCCAGATCAGGCCAGTGGTGCCAGCTTCTGGTGATATGACATAACACCATACATTTCATTGGTAGGGAGGACAAGACCGAACTTCCCAATTCAGACCCCTGTGAATCTCGAGTGGGGCCGAAGTCCGCATCAAGAATTGGACCACGTTGTTGTCGATCGATGGGCGGACAGCCCTCACGAGAGATATCTGACAGCTTCGGGAACCCCCAGGATAGACAAGCTCCGAGTGAAATTCCAACCTCACATCCCTCTCTAGCTTACACAAAAGAGGGCACCATCATGGTATCTGTCAACGCACGTCATCCGATTGTAGCGAGTCTTTTCTCCTGAATAATAATGCGGAGAACGGATGATCGGCTTGCGGCTCTGATAACGAGGAGGCTATGCTATGCTGAGGGTAAAAAAGTGGGGGATTCGTGTTCGGCAAGAATGGGCCGAAGAAAAATGTCAAACGATGGAGCGGGAAGGCGGAAGCCTCACGACGGGTTTAAGAGGCGCAATAATCATGCATGTATACGTGTACTGTGGTAGGTTAGATGCATATTCTGCCCGGGCACCAGCCTTTTTAGATTGTTCACGGGAAGGTGATGGAATCGGAAGGCTTGTTCTTGATACAAGGTTGTATTCGCCAATACTCGCTACCGTACCTAGGCTCACACGAGAGTACTACACAGTAAGTATGACGGAGTACTGTGTATGGCCATGGCAAGCATCCCAACAACCAGAGGTTTTCCTTAAAGCAGCAGAAAAAGAAAAATCGGTTCCCTATTATTATTCGTCCCGGAGACGCTTTCCATGCGATTGCCATAGATTCCTTGTCACAGCGGTCCTAGCGTGCCCGAAGCCCGGGTCCACTCTAGTTAGCTTTTTTTAACAACGGGTGGGGTCTAGCATGTTATGTCATTGTGCCTAGGAATTCGTTTGCCCTGATAAAACAAGAATATAAAAAGGTATTAGAGTTGGTGGTGCATCTTGGTTACGCAATTCGCTTTGTGTTGCTCTGTTGTGGTAGGGTAGAGCGGATACTGACTGCAGACCCTGGAACGGTGCGGTGTAAAATGCACGAGGTACGTCATCTAGCTGGAACGGGAACTGAGAAAAGGTGGGTAGAGTTGAGTTTTTCGAACTTCGATGGGCAAAAAGCTTGAAAATAGAAAGGGACAGGGGAGCGAGCCTTTGAAGTCGTAAGTTTTTTTTTCTTTTCTCGATCTTCGCCGTTGGCGATCGCCGCCCGACGCCTTCACCTTTGTGTTTTAACCTTTTTTTTTTTGCAGAATGTTGCTGTGATTGGTTCACGGAGCTATTCTCCAGCCTTACATGATCCTTCGTATGCGGTGCGATATTATTGCAGGATTATTAACCTCTACTGTGTAATTAGGCTACCAAAACCTTGAACGTTTGCGCTACTCCTAGTTTCGGTTCTGCATTCGCCACTTTGCGAGAGTTGCATGCTTGATTATTTACCCCGCGTGAGGTGGGGAACGTAGGTACACACACAGTTACAGTACTAGTGTAAGATTCAGGAAGTGGTACGTCGCCGAACGTGATAATGTTTCTTCCCGTAACCAATGGCATTATAGCAGGCGCATACGCAGCTTAGGTAGGATTCAACATCGTACTTTCTACCCATACCCAGAATACGAGTACACAGTACTCCGTCCCTACAAAAGCACGTTGCCAGACCTCCCCGATCGGAAAAACACCAGCCTCTACCGATCGTCAGCCACCCTACCTATCCCAGCCAAACAGTAACTACCTATACAGCTACTCTAACCATACTGCGTAACCACAACCCCACGACGCGTCACCACAGTCCCAAACTCAAATTAACCAGCCAATGAAAATAAAATAAAAGACACGCACCACCATCGAAAAAAGCAGCACCCCGTTCCAAACAATTCGTTGCCACACGCGTACCACAAAAATGAAATCACCTCACGTCCGTCCCAACAGGCACGGCCTACCAGCTACCTACCGCTACCCAATTAGAACCGCATATACCTAGCCATGTACACGCAACGAGAAGATCTCTCATCGATAATAACATGTCGGGAACTGCGCGCTTCGTTTTTTTTTGGTGTTACGATGGGCTCAAAGGGGTAGGTTTGAGAAATATATGTTGATGGTAGTGGAATGTTGCGCCGGAGCGTATGGGGCGCCCTTGTTAGTAGGGGGGGAGGGGGGGAAAGGGGAGCGTTGTGTGGTGAGGTGGTGTGATGGGGGTTGTGTCTTTTACGAATGTTTTGTGGGGGATAATACGGGTAGGAAAGGGCATGGGGATATAGAGGAGAGATTTCTTCTTGGTGTTTGTGGATTGGATTGGATTGGATTGGATTGGGATGTTGAAGTATTTTTGTTGTTGTCTTTAGTAGCGGGAATGTACTTGTGAGTATTTTCGCTTTGTACTCATGATCCGATAGGTACAGATACCTTGAACTCGTCACATTCACATTTCCTTCTTTTGCGAGTCCGTCATAAATATCACGCCACGCTAGGTAGGTACGTATCTTCTGCGTTGCCAAAAGAGTCCACGTGCATGATTTCTAGATCCTTGGGACAAGAACGAAGATGCTTGTACCGTACCATATATCTCTTACTAATAATGCTAATATCTCACAACATCTACCTGTATATCACACAAGGAGAGTAAGTCGACTGTCTTAATTGAGCTTACGTGTATGATTGCAGCGAGGAAAGCGTGTGTTGTGCTACGATTATTGTGTGCATAGGTCAACGCTTGATGGTCGCTCCTTTCCAATCGCATATAGATGGCTACAACTTATCTACTGCGACAATGGCGTCTTAAACACCAGCGCAACATGATCATCTCCAGCGGTCACAACCGCCTCACCGTTCCCTTGCACAAAAGCCATGATGCCTCCGCCCTCACCACCGCCCCTGTGTCCCCTCCACTCGCCCACAAGCCCCTTTCCAGCCGCAGCCGTTCCGCCTCTCGTATCCCAGCGCTTCAAGACACCATCGTAGCCCGCACTTGTCAAAAGCCAGCCGCCAGGACCTTCCTTGTTGACAAATTCGAGCTTGACAACAGCTTGCGGTGACTCGTCGTCTGCATGCGCGTCTTCTATCCGCCGTCGAACAGCGAAGCGATGTGCGGTGTCGAAGAGGGTGATGGAGCCGTCGACATTGCCGGCGGCCATGAGGGTGAGGGGCGCGGAGGAGAAGCTGAGGCACTCGACGTTGTCGCTTCCTGCCTGTAGACTGGCTAGAATCTGACCAGCCTGACCAGCTGAAGAAGCAGCACCCTTTGCGCCAGCCTGCTTGCCGCCTCCCGCCTTATTTTTTGCACCGCCGCCGCCTGCTGATGTAGATGCTTGTGCGGATGCGGCGAGCGATAGGCGCGGTAAACCAATGATGCGAATTTGGCCTTCTGGGCCACCTACTGCAACGAATGCGCCCGAGTGTGGAATGTCGACGGAGTAGAGACCGCCTTCGACGCGGAAGCGCTCATCGAGACCTGTGAGGCCCACCACGGCTTGCGCATCCGTCGTGGATGTGAGGCCCTGTGCTGCCGCATCGCCGAACACGTCCCAGACGTAAAGACTCGAATCTTCAGAGATGGTAGCCAGCAAGGAGCCGTCGGGCGACCACGTGCCGGCCGTGCACGTCTCGGTATGGAGGTAGTATGCCTGCAGGACCTGTAGTTCGTTGCCCTTCTCTGTGCTTATTTGGTACACCCAGACTGAGCCATCGTTGGCGCCGAGTGCCACGACGTTTGCGTGTTCAGGCGACGGGTTCGAGACGAGCCAGTTGATCTCCTCCACTTCTTGCGCCTCGGCCAGAAACTTCCACTTCTTGCCGTCCGGGACGCCCTGCCAGACGCGCAGCTTGCCGTCCAAGCCCGCCGTGGCTACAAACTGGCCTTTAGGCTCCGTAAAAGCAACCGCGTTGACCGAGTCTGTGTGTCCATCCAGCTTGAATATGCTCTTCAGTCCCTCGCGCTCCGTCGGCTGTCCATCGCTGTTCGGTTGCGCCGCCGCCGCCGAGGACACGTCGATAATGTAGCCCGTATCGTCTCCGCCGCCTGTCGCAATGATCTCTTGGTGTGCCGGGTGCTGCGCTATGCAAAAGATGCTATCTTTGTGCTCGTCGAAATGCGCGACCGAATCATTCTGCAGGTTTATCTCCGTCTGAATGTTCTGTCCGCCTTCCTCGCCCTCGTCGTCCGAGTCCATTGGAACGTCGCCATCATCTTCCACAATCTCTTCTGCCTCTTCCGCATCGAGTGTGTTGTCTACATCGTGAACGTCGATGTCGTCTTCGTCATGCTGGGGTTGGTTGGATCTTGGGTTCGGGATCGCCATTGTGGATTGAGACGTGTTTGGGTTTGCGTGAAGAGTCCGTAGAGAAAAGAGGGTATCTGAAGAGGCTTTATTGTGCGCAGAAGCAGCATAGGACTCTTCGTGCTTAGAAATGCCGAATTGCACCTTCGACGTGCAACTTTTTTGTTCCGGACCCTGTCGGAGGGGCACATTGCCGACCCCACCCACGTCATTTATAAGCCAGCAACACCGCGACAGTCGTGCGGAAAGGTTGTCTTGATAATCCTCAGAAATCACATGAATCTTACCGAGCTAGCGTATACATCCTTCATCTTTCATCCTTCATTCTCGACCAAACCCCTCATCGTCCACACCTACAGCTTCGCCCTTGCATCATCCTTAACCACAAGTCCAAACTTCCCACGCTTCTCCTTGTCCCTCAACACCCTCCTCAGGATCTTACCAGAAGGGCTCTTCGGTATCTCATTAATAAATTCCACTTCCTTGACCCACTTGTGCTTCACCTTCTTCTCCTTGACATATGCGATGATCTCTTTGCCAACCGCCGAATCCTCATCCATCCCCGGCTTGAGCACAATATACGCCTTGGGCAACTCGCCAGAATAGTCGTCTTGGACACTCATAACAGCCACATCCTCGACTTTGGGATGGCCAAGAAGGAGGTCTTCCAGCTCAGCGGGCGCGACTCCGATACCTTTGACTTTGATAAGCTCCTTGATGCGGTCCGAAATATGTATCATTCCCTCATCGTCAATGGCGCCGCGGTCGCCTGTGTGCAAAAACCCATCTGCGTCGAAAGTCTCTTTGGTGGCTTTCTCATTGTTGAGGTAACCCATCACAATCTGTGGGCCACGCGCGAAGACTTCACCGTCTTCACCGACGTCTCCTTCCGTCCCGTCATCTTTGATTATCTTGACTTCGGTGGAAGCTACAATCGCGCCACCGGACTGGGCGTATTTGTATGAGAACTTATCAGGCGGATGGGCAGTGATGCAAGAACACGACTCTGTCATTCCGTACCCTTGCTTGAACCCAGTATTTGGAAACCGTTTCTGCAACTGCTGAATGATTTCCGCCGAAAGCGGTGCCGCGCCTGAAGAAAACCGGGTAACGTGGCTGAGGTCGTACTTGTCAACTAATGGATCGCGAACGAGTCTGATGAGGATTGGTGGCACCAGGAGAAGCTCACTGAGCTTATATTCGCAAATTATATCCAGCATCTTCTCCATCGTGAACTGAGGAAGCATGACAACTTCAGCATTCAGTAAGACTGGGAGATGCATCTGATGAACTAGACCCGTAATATGGAATAGCGGGAGCACGGCCATGATCTTCTTCTGTGTTTCCGGTGTAATCTGCTGGATCTGTAGACACTGTGCGATGACATTCTGGTGCGAGATCATAACCGCCTTTGGAAGTCCAGTCGTGCCGGAGGAGAAGGAGAGGAAAGCGCACACGTCCTTGTTCTCTTTACCGTTGGGTAACTTGAAAGCCGGTGCTTGGCCTACTTCGCCATAAGACTCTCCCATGCGGATCAGATCTCGAACGGTGGTGTAGCCTGTGAGTTTTCCCTCCAGCAAGAACACGTTTGATTGTGGTATTCCTGCAGCTTTCGCGCTTGCCGCTGCGATTTCCATGCTTCCCGGTGTAGTCATTAGAAACTTTGCATCTGCCGTCTTAAGGGCAAAGGTCATTTCTTCCACGTTGTACGCCGGACTTGCTCCACTGATTTTTGCCCCTACGCGCAATCCTGCAAACATCGCTACCGGATACCATACAGTATTCTGGCTGAATAGAGCTACCGTCTCGCCCTCCTTGAGCCCATAATTCTTGACTAGAGCTGTTGAAATGAATGTCGAATACGCCTTGACGTCGGCCCAGTTCACGCGCTCCTTTGTGATTGCATTTTGGAAACCAGCCAGTTCACCTGGTGGATAGTTGTTGATTGGCGAGTACGAAGAGTCGAATAGCCAGTCCCAGTCCGTTAGGTGGGTGGGCACTATACTTCTGAGTTACTGCAGTCTGTGAGCGCATTTGTAGGAGGGAAAACCTACAGTCAATGGGTGCCTGTTTGGACTTGAAGATAACCATTGTTGGTTGACCAAGAATTTATTGCTGTCTTGAGGTAGTATTTCTATAACCGGCAGAAGCAAACTTGGAGGCGCTCGTGTAGGATGAATAATGATTCTCCCAGAGGCCTTTTGTATCTTCGAAGGAAGTGCTTATTAAAGTCCGGGTTGGCAGACGCCGCCCCAACATCCTGCCTCGGCTTCCCCAATTCCATCGATTCGCAGTACGATATTCAGGTCGATCGTAGAGCGGGGATGAGATGCGGCCTGAGGCGGGGTTGCGTACGCCTAGGTACCGAGCCAGCTGAAAACGGGCAAGATCAACCCACCTTCTGACGTCCTCCCGGGTAACACCCGAGCAGGATATCAAACCTGTCGAAAATACATATAAAACATCCAAGAACGATCCTCAATCGACAAACAATAACCAGACAATAACTGGTACGGTAGTCGTGACTCCCCCAACCTTTGCCACACTGCACCAAGACACGTAAACACATACATCCAACATGTCCAACTCAGAAAATCCTCCACAGGACCCCATTTCCAAAGTAGAATCCAACAAAGACCTCAGAATAACCCTAATCGGCACCGGAACCATCGGCCTCTCATTCGCCGCATTCCACCTTTCACACCTCCTCGGCCCCTCCCAACTCACCATCTACGACACAAGAGCAGACGTCGCCCAACACGTCGAAGAAAACCTCCCCCCTTTCTTCGCAGAAAAGCCATCACAGGCCTCCATCTCCAACATCCGTATTGCACCATCGCTAGAAGCCGCGCTCAAAGACGCACACATTGTGCAAGAATCCGGGCCAGAGAACCTCGACTTCAAGCGCAAGCTATGGGCAGAGGTAGAAAAGCACGCGCCCGAAAACGCATTGCTGTGGAGTAGCACATCGGGCATCCCGGCGTCGCAGCAAGCGCAAGACATGAAGGAGAAATCGAGAGTACTGGTTGTGCATCCGTATAACCCGCCGCACATCATGCCTTTGCTGGAACTTGTGCCTTCCCGTGATACGTCGGAGGAGGTTATCGAGAGGACATGTGAGTTTTGGACAAAGCGTGGGAGAGTGCCGGTACATATCAAGAAAGAGACGAGAGGGTTTGTGGCGAATAGGCTGGCTTTTGCACTGCTGCGCGAGGCGATTCATTTAGTGAATGAGGGTGTGGTGTCGGTTGGTGAGATAGATAGTATTGTGGAGAGTAGTATGGGGCCGAGATGGGCTGTTGCGGGGCCTTTTAAAAGCTATTATGTAGGTGGCGGACCGGCCGGCTTAGAAGGTTTCTTCGACAATATCGGAGGCACGGTGCAGGATTGTTGGGACGATTCTGGGAAGCTGAATGTTGGAGATGGGTGGGAGACAAAGATATTCAAGCAGACGAAAGAGACATATGGAAGTGTTGACGTGGGTGAGCGCGATAGAATAACGAGGAGGCTTCTCGATGTTCTGGACCAAGAAAAGAGTTACACCACACGGAGCTCAGCGAACTAACTTGGCAATTGTTCGCGCCGGCATGGATCTCTAGGCTGCGGATTTGGGTCCGGTTTAATAATAAGGACTACGAGCCCTTCCAATCTATGATGTACAGAGCTATCTTACACAATAAGGTACAAACTTGTAATGACGCTGGGCCCAATGAAGAGACCAAACCAGAACACAATATTCCCAAGTGTGTCTCGCCCCTTCATGAACTTTGTTTTACTAAACGCCGCCAAGGGTAACTGCGTGAGTTGGAACATGAAAAGGTATCCCCTAACCTTTTTGAACAAACAGAACATAAGAACCTCATGTACGATTGCACTAAGCAAGAACGTAAAAAAGGTGGCCTGCATCTTAGTAAGATGGAAGAAGGAAATGGAAGAGTGGTAGACGTGTCGAAGCAAGAAGTTATGGACAGGCCGATTCCAGTCCCGGGCATACTGGTCAAAGGACACACTATTCCACCATGCCCCGTAGAAGCCTCGGTCGGCGAAGCGCGTCACCTCCGCGAGCACGTTGAGCAAGCACTCCCATATGACGTACCAACTGAGCAGCTGCTCAAGAAGCATAGGAAAGAGCATATCAGACACTGTTGAGTGAACGTATTAGCTACAAGCATTACCACAAGTAGGCGGGAAACAGCTTACCAACCCATGGGAACTCCTTCCATCTCTCGTCAAGTGACATGCCAGCTTCTTTCTGTCGCAGAGTCTCAATGACTACGGGGTAGATATAGGCTTGCGAAATGATGATCATGACCCAGATGACTCCCAACGTTGCGGCCGACTTTTCAGCAACATACCACCAATTCACTCGCTTCTGGCGAGGGTATTCCAAATCGTATACGAGGGTTGGGAGGCATGCCCACTCTACAAAATTGTATAACGTCAAGTTGTTCGGGTAGACGTTGTCCGTCGTCGTACATTTCCCGCGAAGCTCTTCATCGAGAATAGTGATCTCGGTGTTGAGGACGCGTCGGAACGCCTCAATCTGCTCTGCATCGAGTGGTCGTGCGGCTTCGATGGCCTGCCCGATTGAGGCGATTTCAGATTCTTCTTTCGAAAGATTAGTCGAGTACTTAGGTCCAATGCTCCGCCGCCGCGTGAAATCGCCATTCTCGGACTTGTCGATACCCGTAACCACCAACATCTCAGTCTCAGGTAATGTCTGTGTAGGGCCCTCTTGT
Organism: Decorospora gaudefroyi; assembly: GCA_010015605.1. Lineage (NCBI taxonomy): Eukaryota > Fungi > Ascomycota > Dothideomycetes > Pleosporales > Pleosporaceae > Decorospora > Decorospora gaudefroyi. The sequence continues at coordinate 83,211 of ML975338.1, forward strand.
GCTTTGATAGCATCGAGTTGGTGAAGTCTTTCTTGAAGAGTATTACGTCGTCTATACACTCTTGATACTGCTTGTCGGTCAGTTGAGGTCGTTATGATATGTGTTCTGGACATACAATAGCCATTATAGAAAGCATATGCGTGCTGTTTCATCAGCAATACGAAGTCGTGTAACACAATGAACACGGTATGAGTCCAGGGCCAGTCTCTCCAGAAGGTAACCCAAATTATCGTGCAAGTAAAGAAGATCTGCCATAGGGACTGTATGAGCCAACCTGATCCATTCCACGTCAGATAGTCTTTGGCGATGGCTTTCTGTAGGAAGAAACCGAAGCTGGTTGCTGCGCACATGACCACATCCGTCGTCAACATGACGAACAGGTCTTTGTCAACCATCAAGTGCAGAATCTCTGCATCTCCAAAAACGGAGCCTTTTGCCCGGTAATTCTTTGCTGCGATCCGTGCGAGTAGCAAGGCCATGGCTATCCAGAAGAGTGTGAAGAACCCATGAAACGGAGAATGCGCAGTGGTTGCGTTTTGCCGGTCGAATGTCGTAAACTGTTGGGTAAAGACAAGGTCTCGAGGCTTGCTTTTGGCTTGTCCGCTGAGCTTCTCAGCTTCTCGCTGCAGTCCAGACTGTAACACTTCCTGGAAGACAGGATCTTTGGCGGTAAACGTGTATTCTCCTTTTTGACCTTTTTCTTCCAGGACGACCTGAATGCTCTTCCTTCGGCTTCCGGGCTCCTTACTCGGCTGTGTTTCAGAACCGCTGTCGGAAGGTATCGCCGTCGTGCTTCGACTTCGGGCGTCTCCTGCCTGGCCGTCATATTGGGTATTCGATAGGCTTCTTCCGTCTACATCCAGCGATTCTACTGAAGGCTCCGGTGTCCATGAATCTTCGCTACTGAGATGTGGTTGCGTCGAGAGTCCCCGCAGTACATGCGACATGGCCAGTTTTGCGCTCGTGATTGATTTCAGATCTGTCTCAGGGCCGTTGACCTCTGGCTCGATGTCGTATTTGGCCATCTACGTCTGGAGAATAGGTTTATTGATGGTATGCTAATATGCACACTATCAGGGTGTCGGATTGGGGGTTCGAGATGGTTAAATTGGGGTTGTGGCGTGGAACCATGGAAGCGGAATCATCGGAACAGGACTTTGCAGTTTTTCGACGAAATCAAAGGGGAGAGAGATTCTGACGTGATAAGTATCGTTCAGGACACGCGACCGCTCAGCATCCGAGAGACCCGGTGCACATCAAGAGAAAGCTTCTTGAGAGGTGGTTTCAGTAACAGTTGGTGGTGCAAGATTGAGGGAACTCGGCACGATGATGTAATCATGCATGGCCCCTGCGGACCTGCGTTCTCCACAGGCACCAGTACGGCACCAGCCACAATGCATATCACGCAACACCAGAAAGCTTCAGCATCCTACATGATCCTCCCGGCACCCTACATCTCGCATACTTGGCATCTTGCGACTGAACGCCTCTCCGAATCCGTGGAGGCGCAGCGTAACAGTAATTAAGGCTGAGCCCCTGAATTCTCGGATGAACGGCTAAAGACGATGATTCGATCCACAATCTGGGGATACGAGCGCGTTGCGGCGCAGTCCAATTTCGCACTACAGCTCTGGATGGCACAGTACTCATAAGTCGGGCTGCTGTTGCAACGCGTATCTACGGATACCATCTCGTACTCTCTCTGACTCTTTCCCAATACGTAGCCGCTGTACGATCCATCTGTCCATCCTCACCATCACAACCTCACGGGACAGACATGGCACCAAGACGCGGCGGCGGAAGTGCAGGCGGTTATTCCAGCGACTCCTGTCCCGGTGCCTTCTCCGACCTATTTGAACGAGTGTACTTGGCAATGGTCGTTCTCTTCTTGGTCGTGTATATTGGCATCTCCATCGCGCAATGCTGCGTCCACAAGAGGAGCGGCGCAGGCAAGAAGTTGACTGGAGCGCCTTATATGCTCTCGCTTGCTCTCATGATCCTGTGAGTTTCCTGATCATATCTCTACCTCAAACATCTGCCAAGCCACTAACGATCTCGCAGCGCATATGGTTTTGGGCTTGTATACTCCGTTGGAGACGAATGCGGCGCATTGGACTACCAGTATACGACCACTTTCGCGCTGATGATTGCGGACGACATCTTGTACTACCTAGGAAACTGGGGGCTGCTTTTCGTCGTCTTCTACACGCTGAATACGATGCTACGCGAGCGTCTTGGTCTAACCATGGTGTTCAAGATTATGCCTCTCGTTATCCTGGGCATCCTGTTCGCCATCCAGTTTGGCTTTTTGGGCCTGCACTTCTACAACAACGGTGAGCTATTATATGGTAGCTCTGGGGAATACTTCTTAGAAGAGGTAGACAAGCTCGGACTCGCAAACTCTGTTTTGTTTCTCGTCGCTGTGGTTGCATCGGGCGCCCTCTCGATGATGTCAGTCTTCGCTATGCGGTCCAGGGGCTTACCTGGAGGTGTATGTTGTTCTCCACACGCATCCATGCTTATCCTTAGTTCACTAACGGCATATCAGGGCCTTGTCCGCTGGGTGGTCATTCTATACGTCACCCTCTTGATTAGGGCAATTATAGGACTGGTCTCCTATGTCGTTTCAAACTTGACTTGGAAAACCAGCATAGCGTTGGTGTACATCACGGACTTGTGCCTCGCACTGAGCTTCGTCTTCTTGCTCTGTATCGCCAAACACGTGTCTTGGAGCAAGACGACCACAGTAACGCCTGGACAGTTCTACACGCCCGGAACCCAGCAGCAGACTACCTACGACTATAATACCAACGGGCAATACTACCAATATCAGCAAACATCACCGTACCCGCATTATCCTTGATGGGAACAAACGATTTCGAGAGCTAGTAATGCAAGGCGTTAGTCGGGGGGTTTTCTGCTTGAAACTTCATTCGCAATCTTCATGTCATATACGGAGCCCTATACCCAGTCGCGACGAAACCGCATAGTACGTAATGTTGTAATGTCTATACAGAAGTCCAAAAAACTTTCAACGCTGCATCCTTCTTGCTTCTTCATTCCCTGCCTGACCGTCCCAGGCGCACTCGCCGGCCCCTATCGGCGCCCTCGTCCAAATCTCCCTTGATCATCTCGTACAGTCCATGCATCGAGACGCCGAGCTCATCTGCTACGAGACGGTGCATCTTCTTAACGCGTTCTTGGTAGCCGCGGCAAGCCTCACGATGGCGTTGACTGCGAAGCGATCGCTGCAGGTGTAGCGGACGGCCTTGGAACTGCGCAGGCGCGCTTTTGCGATGCCGTCTTGCCTCCTCTGGGTGGGGAATGGTGGAATTTGTGCTCGATGTGGGGCTCAGATCTCCACAGGTCTCGGACACTTGCGTGCTTGGGGACGAGCAAGACTGGGTTGACGAGGAGGTCGACTGCCCGTCGCTCGAAAGACTTGTTGGGAATGTATGCCGTGGATACAAATACGTGCTTTCGGGCCAAGGACTAGGGCAAAGCGGCATGCCCGTCTCGCTATCGTCATCGTCGTTCGTGTCGCTCGGCGTCTTTGTATCGGGACCAGATTCTCCATTGTCGCCCAGGACCTCTACTTCGGGCGTCGAGCTCCTACCTTCCATATCAAATCCCTCCCCACCATGTCCACCAGGAACAGAACCGCTGCCGGTAATACTAGATGCCACATCCACGTTACTAGCCATGCACTTCCCACACCAACCCAACTCATCCGGCTCTTGGCCATAAACGTCCCGTTGGTATGGACACTCGTAGTTGTGGCGAACGTAGTGAGCACAAGCGCTGTAGCGGTTCCCTTCAGACCAGAACATTTTTTTTATTTTTATTTTGGATATCTTTCGTCTGTTCGATCGACTGGTGTGTGTATACCGGCTACTGACGAGAATTTTGGCTCATATATGTGCTGGAACTGACGCCTCACGGTAGGTATCAAGCAAGACAGGACAAAGCGACAAGAAGCCATCCGCTTATGGTGGAAAGTTTGATGTCTGATCTCTGTCGAGGGGTAGCTAGCGCGGCGAAGCTGGGGGGAGGGCGCAAACAAGTGCCGAGTCTTTTGTCAATCTAGTGTCTTAAAGAAGCCATAATGGTACCGTTTGAAGGGTATAAGTCAGAGCATTTTGGTTGCGTCTATGACTATGATTGCAGTCAGTGGCAATTATACAATTGCGAGAGTATTCAGCAGAGAGCCAAACCAGCTGGGGCTGCCATGCACAAACGCCGAGACACCGTGCAAGTCTATCTATACAAAGCTTAACAATACTGTTGTGTCATTGGAAAAAAAAAGTGGGAACCCCGTTAAACCTGCTCTTAACCGCTCAGTCCACCTTGATCGACCTGTAAATCCTGAGGGTAAACAACCAGGTAGCAAAGAAGCCAATGGTTCCTGGCTTACGTTAGCAGATGGGCTGCGAGTTACGGAGGTCATGCTCAACATACCAGTTAGAATGAAGACGAGCGCACTCAGCAGCGCCGAGTAGCCCAAGTATACTACCCCGCTCGTCCAGCTCGTCCAACTAATATCCCTGACCCAGTACACCAAGCAACTAGCAAAGACATACGCAGCACTTGCACCAGCGGTGAAAAAGGCCCTCCATTGCCAGTGGTAGTTCTCCGCGCAGAGTAGGAAGTAGATCGTGAGTACCGTAACCGCCGCGGAGGTGATGATCATGAGCCCGAAACAAAGGAAGAGGAAGCCGAACATGTAATATACCTTAGAGTGCCAGATCGAGTTCATGATGAAGTAAAGCTCGATGAAGATGGCGCTGAAAGGAAGAAGACCAGCCAACAACATGGATGGTAGAGGCCGCAGATAACCCCCCACCGGAGGAATCTGGCGGGGAATCTGGTTTGTGCGAACAGGCGGCTCGACAGCGGCCTGTTTGAACCCAATCCAGGACCCGGCAATGCTCAGTGGGACAGATAGTACGAACCAGATAATGACCATGACCAACATGGTGGTGAACGGCACAGCGCCGGATGCGCCACGGCCCCAAACAAACAGGTTCATCAGGAAGAAGACTCCAAACACAATCGCAGGTAGCGCGACTGGTGTGTAGACGAAGCACTGTTTCCAAGATTCGCCATGGAAGAATTTGTATGTACGCGCGGCGGTGTAACCTCCGAAGAATCCAAAGATGGTGTAGAAAATGATAATGACCGTACCGAGGGCGCCGCGATTACTGGGGGAGAGGAAACCGAGGAGGGCAAATACTGTCAAACATTAGCGATAGACGTCCAGACTCGTCACTTCCCAGCTTACCGATTGTTAACGCTGTCATCGCAAAAAGCTGAGCTCCATTGCCGAGCAGGACGGAGAGGAGCAACGGGTTTTTCGGCGGTCTGAAGACATCGCCATGTACCAGCTTCCAACCCGAGTCGTCCACAGTATCGTCAGCGTCGCCGCCTTCGCCAAAGTCCTCGAGCGCGAACTGGTCCAAGCGATTGTATCTAGCAATGTCTTTCTTGAGCGTGCGAATGAGGATGGCGCTGACCATGGCAACAAGAAACATGACGATGACGGCGGAGTTGATGAGAGACAACCAATGGATCTTCGGTTCGTATACATGTAGGTACTTGTCCCACCGCGTCGCAAAGGGAGTTGGATTGGATCTCCAGTAGACACCGTACGTGAAAACGACCAAATTGGTATCCCCTTCGTTCTCCTTCAAAACTAGTGGGATTTGGCCCCCCGTACACGTCGCCTTATCATCGCCCTGCCTCTTCGAGTCGCCTAGGGAATAGGGGTCTACCAAAACACCCACTACACGGAAGACGCCTGGAGAAGCTTCGTGGTAATCAACGACGATATCGTAGTGGTTGTTGAGCCTGGGGATCGCTTCGTCTACCAGTCCCAGGGCGAAGCCAGGCTGGTAGAAAGGCTCTCCTGTAGCTGGGTCCGGCAGTGATTGGGCCGCCGGCAGACCGTCTATTAGCCAGTTCAGGTCGTAGCCCTGGTATATCCTGTTGTTCACAAATTCGGCGTCCTTGGCTGGATATGGAGCCTCACACAAGAATTTACATGTCTCATTTATGCCCATCTTCAGCTCGAACGGACTCGTTTGTATGCGATCGCCGAATAATATGCTCCCGAGGCTTTCCCGTATTTCCTTCGGTCCATCTTTCTCGCGGCAAAAGTGGAAGGGCGGATGGTAATAGTCGAAGGAGAATACGGATCGTAGTTTGGGATCGCTTAGTGACTCGGCGGGTGTCAGGCGGTTGACGTACAATGGCACAGCATCTCCGGTCTTGTAGGAGGCTGGCGCGGTTCCTGGAAAGTAGAAGGCTAAGGCTGGCGAGGGTGCGATGGCGAGCAACGATGCTAGAAGGGCGCCAGACGTGGATATATGGAGTCGCCGCATTGTGTAGGCGTGATTATCTGTCCGAAGTAGAGGCGGAGAAGCGTATGTGCACTCTGCGCAATGGACCGGCGTCAGCTTGGGTTCTAGGCGGAATGCCAGAACGTGGCGGCGCCGCAGTGTCGTCGCCAGAAGTCAATAGTGGTTGAATAGAATGGCCAGTTGTCTTCGCGGATGTGAACTGCCAATGCTAGCTAGGCAAGCACTGGATGGGATAGCGAGGCGGTGCGGTAATAGCAATGTGGTGTGTTCTAAGATAAACGTTACGTGAGCGCCAAACGGAGGTACGCGTGTTACCTACGCGTGCCAAGCCATCAGCCACGATTTTGACTACTCAGGGTCCTTGCAAGGGTATCGTCAGAACTCAGGAACCAGAACAGCGTCTCTGACGCGAGGCAGAAAGTGAAGTACGTGAGAAAAGCACGACAAGGTATAGTCGCGAGAATGCTGAAACTTGAAAGTCGATTGCCCCTTACCCCTTGACTGAACTGGAAACTTTATATACATCAATCATGATGTCCGGTACGCCGAGGCGATGTCAAAACGTCCTCCACCCCCAATATAGCAAGTGGGATGATGGTATGCCAAATCCTGCCAATGCGCTGTGATATCGACGAACGGCGAGCAAAACAAGAACTATAAACGACACTGGGTATCGGACCCCCCTCAAACAAGACCATCGTAGAGCGACAAGGCCGAAACGATGGTCTCGTCACGCTTGGAGCCCTCCTTGAACTCCGCCATGTCTAAGCTGCCGTTCTCGTCCTTGTCCATCATCCGGAATATCTTCTTGACACGCTTTTCGGGGGTATCTTCGTCTTCGGGGAGCTTAACCATAGAGCCGACCTGGCGGTGTCAGAAAGCGTGGCTGGCAAAGCGCATTGCTCCTTACCATTTTGTAAATGGCTTCTACAATGGCCAGCATCTCTTCGTAGCTGATCTTGCCATCGCCGTCGATATCGTACAGCTGGAAAGCCCAGTCGAGCTTGTCCTCCATCTTGCCGCGGCTGGTGACGCTCAGTGCGCAGATGAACTCCTTGAAGTCGATTGTGCCCGATTTGTCCGCATCGAAGACGTTGAAGACGTAATCTGCAAAGGACGAGGGATCGCCAAACGGAAAGAACTGCTTATAGATCTTTTGGAACTCCTCCTTGGTGAGCATGCCCGACGGACAGTCCTTCAGAAAGCCTGTATGCACTCAGCCATCATGTCGGCGCCTCGCTCCACGCCATGCGCACCTTTGTACCATTGCTGTAGCTCCTTCTTGTCGAAGTGTGTCGCTTTTTGGAGGTCGGCCAGCTCTTGCTGGGATAATTTACTCTGGCTGCAGTACCGCACGATCAGCTTCTGCTTGTCTATGTCCACGAGTTCCACATTGCAGCGCGACCCGAGCTCCTCCTCGAACTCGCGTACGGCGTTGGCCAGGGCGACCTTCTGTATGCTCTTGTAGTGCGCGTATCCGGACTCGTCGTGGCGGGGTATGTCGCTATGGCGGCGGCGCGCAAACTTGAGCGGCGGGTGCTGGTGTTCCAGCAGAGGTATTCCGTGCGAGGGCGCCGCTGTGCGGGACAGCGAGGCTTCGTGCGTGGGCATCTCGTGGCGGCGGTCGGTTTCAAGCTGGGGTTGCATGCTTGCGCGGTTCCTGGTCGAGAGCGGGGTGCAGGCTACGATGCTTGCGCAAGGCTCTCGGGGCCATGACGGGCTTGGGTCCAGCACAGCCGGCCACTCACTTGCACCTGCGAGTCTCCAGGGTGAAGGGCAGGCGTTGTCCAGCGCTGTCGTGGTAGGCGCCGTCGCCCCGCATTGCAGAACAGGAAAGAAAGAGAGAGAGAGAACTTACGATTTACCCATGGCTGGAAAGATGTGTGCGGTCGGGTGCGTGCAGATACTCGGAGCGCGCAGGACTTTCTATGTAGCGCGACAAGCACGTAGGCAGTCGTCGTCGAGCGTGGGGCGGGCGGTGCGGCAGTCAGATGCTGGATTGCGTAGTGGCGGGCCAATCGAAGGCGGGGCGCGCTTTTGATGGAGACGGGGCGCAGCACTTGGCTAGGAACGGGGCAGGTGAGGCTGTGGAGGTGTAGCAGTAGGATGTCGCAACGGTAGGTGGTGGGCTTGAAGGATATAGGGCGAGGGACGACAGCCGGTTCTGGCCCTGGAGACGACACAAATAGCGGCCTCTCCGAAGAGGGCCCTGGCACGCTCCGTCATGTCGGGCGTTCCTATGCACCTTTCTGCGGCCAAACCCCGCTGGTCTCACGGGAGCGGGCGAATGATTCGTGCGCCCCGACCGTCTATTCTGCGCTTCTACTTACCAGTGAAGAATAAATCATGTAGGTTGAGAATAGGTGACCATTCAGCACCACGCATCTGGCGCGCAGCCTGCATGCATGCTAGCCTTACGACCCGATCGTTCACCACCTGCAGGGCTGCGCGTAATCGTCGCTTACCGGTAGCAGTGGCCATCACGTGCGCTGCCATCGTGCTTCCAACATTCCGCACGACAACCCACGAATGCTGCTACCACTGGCCCGGCCAGCATGGACGACGTCTTGAATGAGCAGTTCGAGCGCGTCGAGAAGGCCTTGACGACACTGGTAGATTCGATAGCGGCCTACAATCCGTCCACGCAAACCGCCATTGACCTCGTGGCTGCCGACGCCGAACTGAGCGAAGGCCTTGACCAACGTATGCTTCACATCCCCCCTCAACCACAACCCACCTAATCTCTCACAGTAGCCAAACATCAGCAAAACCACTTGCGCATCCAGAACCTTCGCGCAGAAGCCGATTCGCTCCAAGAGCAGCTCAGGACTTCGGTCAAGAAGCTTGCAGAGTTACGCCACGAGCTCTTTGAAACCCCTGCGACCACATTCCCGGAAGACTTGCGCCCCGTCCCCTTCGACGAACTCCTACAATATGCCACCAACATCGCCCGATATACCGTACCGCCGACATATCGCGAACGCCTCCCTCTAGCAGACAAAGACAGACAAGAGGGGGATGCAGGCCCAAGCAGCGCTCCCGCTAACGGTGTGAACACGCCTGCTGTCGTTCCCCAAACCACCGAGCCAGCAAAGGATGGCACCGAGGGAGACAAGGACGGCGAGATTGCCCATGGCGTACCCGAAATCACCGCCGAAGAGCAAGAGTGGTTACAGAAGCTGAAAGCGAGCAACATTGCATGGTATCCCTGGCCCAGCACCGACAAGATTCGCTCGGGCATCCTGTACAGCCTCCAATACTGGCAGGAGAAGGGCAAAGATCTGGGCGAGTTCAATATACCGGCTCATCTAGAAGAGCAGAGGCTGAGATTGCTGCACGGGAACCAAGTCCCCGAAGAAGAGGCTCCGAGCCAAGCAGCACAGGAACATATCCAGTGGGGGGCTCCGAGACCGTCAAAACCGACGGGTGTCTTTATGGGCTTGGATGATATGGACTGAATTTGGCCGTGAGTTGAGATTGAACGCTACTCATTCGTCCGCTGCAAACACATTATATATTGATGCCTCACTATCTGTCTATTTGGCCGTAAGTGCTGTGCATGTGTCCGGCCTTCATCTAGGGCTATATCAATCCCTAGTGCCTCATACCAGTTGATGTTGAACTTGGTGATGACGTCAGGATGTCAGCTAGTTTTGTTTGCTTTGCATACATCTCCGATCAAGTGCTTTAAATGTCAAACCACAGACCATGTGCTCAGGTTTCATTGACTCTTGAGTGTTCAGATACTCTTGGCATTTCCTTAGTGGGACATTGGGACGGAAGCTCTAGACCAGATATGGCTAGCGCCCAAATTTTCCAGGCACCGTGCTCGACTTTTCTCTGAGAATCGCAACGAACGTCGCAGCTAGCACAAACTACCGTGAATATAGAAAATGGGTAGCAAGACACGCAAAAGAGAACGCGATGCGGACCAAACCGAAACCCCGGACGAGGCACACCCGAAACGGCGCAGACAAATCAACGAAGAGCACCTGAAGCTTTCTAGGCTCTATGAAGACCTGGCCGCAGAGTCAGATGATGTGCGCTTCGAAGCCGCCAAACAAATCATCATCAAATTCTCACCCAAGAATAAACCAGTCGCAAAAGACGTCAAGGCAGCTCTAATTCGTCTGTTTCGAGGCCTTTGTAGTCAGCGCAAAGCAGCCAGGGTCGGCTTCTCACTCACACTCACGGAGCTGTTGCGGCAAGTTTTTGGGGCAAATGAAAATGGGATTGAAGACCTAGAGCTCGATGTGTCCGCTGTGCTCAAAATGGTGGAGGAAGAGACAAAGGTCCAAGGAAATGTCCCAGGAAGAGTAAGATGCGACCGGAGTAATAGCCGCTCGCTCACAATGCTGATGTATTTAGGAACGAAGAGATCGCCTGATCGGAAAGCTCTTTGCATTCAAGGCCATCATGCAATCCTCCATAATCATCGAGCCAGAGCTCTCGCTGGATTGCTGGAACAAGCTTCTCGACCAAGTGTACGAAATGGCACGCGACATCCCTTGGCTACGTGAAGAATGTGGCATGGTCCTTGTCGAGGCTGTGAAAAGCCTCAATTGTCAGCCGCAGTATCAAAAATGTGCCGAGGAAGTACTGGAACGCCTTAGCGCATTCAAACTTGTCTCCACCCCCGAGGGCGTGGCGGTGTGGCTTACTGTTCAGACAAGTTACCCGAATGTGCTACCCGAAGGCGTTTGGTATGCCAAGGATCCTCTATCGAAGAAGGAGCGCTCCCGTCTAGCGAAGATACTAAAGGAGAACTTCAAGGGCGAATCCGAGAATGGCACAAGTGAGGCCGCCAAGACAGGTCCTGCGAACCCGAATCCTTCGTTCACCTGGGACCTGGTTTTCTCTGAGATACTGCGCAGAGACGAACAGAGCAAGGAAAATGCGAAAGACAAGCCAGAGTTTCCACAGTTCTGGATTGATACAGTGGACAGTAAGTTGATTGCTTTGATACATTGACCCAAGCTTATGTGAATAGGTAATCTCTTTTCCTCATCCGCATCGCATGAACGCAAAGCCTGGGGATTCAAGTTGCTGAGCAGCATGATTGCACGTGTCCCGGAATCGGCGGTGTCAGCACTGTTCAGTCCGAACCTGATGCGTACTCTCATCAACCAGAGCAAGAAAGAGGACAGGTTCCTTCATTCAGCTGCACTGTCCGCATTGGCCTCAGTTCAACTTAGAATTGATCAGAACAACAGCATCGCTCTTCCCATCTTCGTTGCATTGACTACGAAGCATGGCAGCATCGAGTTCGATCGGATTACCAAGACGAAGATACTCGAGCAGGTTCTACTGTTGGCAGATGATAAGAGTTTGATGAAGATTGTGCGCCACCTCAGGTCGTTGATCCTCCGCCCAGAAAGCGAAGATCAGTCTGTTGCCGATAGCCGTCGTCAAGTCATTGCAGACTTGCTTTTGAACACTGTCAAACACTACAAACGCTACGAGAAATTCAACGAGAAGGTCTTCAAGAAGGAAGTTGCTCGAAGACGAGAAGGTCGCCCGGTTGAGGAGAGGAAATCCAACTGGCTCCGCGAAACCTTGGAGACATTGGTAGAGTGTGCCTACTTCGTTCCAACTCAAACGGCGGAGACCAAGAAGATGCCTCTCCCTCCCGTTGGTGATCGCGGTCGGATAATGTTCCAGGAGCGCCTTTCCTCGTGTCTAACAAAGCTTCTGGACGCCAACCTGGGTGCTCGCTCAGATGTCGCTCTTATGGTTATTGACATGATAAGGAACAGAAGTGACCAGTCTACGACGCTAAAGCTCGCCTTCAAGGCGGACGCGCCTGTTCTGAGTACTGTGAATAACGCGTCGCAAACCCTGGATTCCATTTCTGCAACTGTGCGTACCTTCCTCTTCTCTCTTGAAATCGACTGACACAGCATGGATAGGGATCGATTGCTGGCAACAAGCTAGCTGCAGAAGGCTTTATGCTCTTGTACGCGCTGACACTATTACAAGCCTACAATGGTGAAGGCGACGCCGTTATGATGCTCGATGATATCGATGCGTCATACAAAGCCTTCGAGATGTCTCGCAAAGCGTCATCGAAGAAGCACAAAGTGCCGATGGCAGACGGTCAAAATGCATTCGTGGAGATTGTGCTCTCTTTCTCTGGGAACACGCGCACGTTGTTCCGTCGGATAGGTGAAGAAGCTTTCTCTATCTTTGCATCGGAAATCACGGCCGATGGACTTCGATCGCTGACCGACGTTCTCGACACCGAAGAGAATCTAGAGGGACAGAAGGAGTTATTCAGTCAGGGTGACGAGGGAGCCGAAGACGGTGAATCCAGCGATGACTCGGAAGATGATTCGGACGTTGAGATGCTCGAGAGCAAAGAACATGACGAAGATTCTGCTTCTGACGCTTCAGAATCAGAATCGAGCGGTGGCGACAGCGACGGAAGTGACGACGATGAAGATAGTGAGGAAGATGCGGAGTTAACTCGGTTCAACAACTTGTTAGCATTGACTCTCCAGACGTCGAAGCCAAATGCCGACGGCGACGCAGCGGATGAAACGTCCGACGAGTCAGACATGGACGACGAGCAGATGATGGCGCTCGACCCACACCTCAGCAAGATCTTCCAGCAGCGAAGCAACACCACAAGCAAGAAGAAAGAGCGAGAAGACGCCAAGCAGAATGTTGTGCAATTCAAGTCCCGAGTTCTGGATCTTCTGGCCATATATATGGAGAAGCAATACTCCAATCCACTCACTCTTGACACCCTCCTTCCCATACTTCGCCGCACGCGCGCAAACGCCAACAAGCAGACTGCAGACAAAGCCGCAAAGATTCTCAAGGTGTTTCTAGACGCCCGGACCAAGCGTAAGGCCCCTCTACCTAAGCCCGAGAAGGTTGAGGATGTTTGGGACCTATTGAAAGGCATACATGAAGAAGCGAAATTAGGAGGTGGCGCAAAGGTCCATGCTGACGCATGTAGCTCTGCGAGTTTGCATGTTGTCAAAGTGCTTGTTGGTCACGACAGGGGAAACTATGCCGGCGTGGTTGATGTTTACGCGGAAACGCAGAAGCAGTGGTTTGCGGATAGGAAGTCGCCTCTACAACCGGTGCTGTTCACCCAGTTCCAGAACTGGTCTCTGAATGCAAGACAACAGGGAAAGTAAAGATGCGCTCGAGGAATTGGATATGATGTGGGATCCGGACCTAGTATTTTGAATATATTTCACTGTTTTGACTAGTATATAATATCCGCCCTGATAGCATAAGAGCCGAGCATACACGACCCTGTAGCGGGGTCTCGATACTACGTGTAGTGGGGAGTTTGGTGGGGTAGTTCTGGCGGGCCTAACACTAGCCTACTGGAGCGCCTAGCCCGGCAAGCTAGCACCCATCTATGTCATACCAACATTCAAATTTAGCAAACCGCCTCAGCTATCAACACACTTCCTTTTCTTTCTCTCACTTCCCTCGCTCTACGCTCGCGCAGAAACCGAACATGGCCTGCACGCACGTCAATGCGCCTGGTGAGTTTCTGCAAACCCTGCCCCAATACTGCCCCAAGCTTGCTGTAACGAATAGCCCCGGACGGCCTCACGCTCTGTTGATGACTCTCTCCTCTCTTCCTACCTGAACGTTTGAATACTAAGTCATGTCTTTTAGAGCTTCGTCCGCCAGGTCCGAGCCAGTCAGTGTACCGGGAAGACTGCACACAATGCTTCGATTCCATCGACGACGCCACCGGACTCGATGTCTGCCTCTACTGCTTCAACGGGGGCTGCACAAGCGACCGAAACCACTCGCTTCTCCATGTTTCTTCTACGAACCATCCGCTTGTCCTCAATATTAAGCGTACGCGAAAGTCTGTCTCGCGCGACGAGCCGCCACAGAAGATGACCAAGCTTGCCATTGCAGCCGAGACGGAAACGGACCGCTATGATACTACAACCCAGGTCAAGTGCTACGAGTGTGGCGTTGATGATGTCAGCAAGAGCTCGGGCAAGCTGCCAGAGATTGTCGATGCCGTGCTCAAGGCAAACACGTTCGCCAGGCAACAAGAGGTCAAGGCGTGGGAGCAAGAGCTGACAGCTTGCGAGCACACGCTGTGCCTGGAACAAAATGCAGCAAGGCAGATCGAGTCGCAGAACCTCGGTCATTGCTCAGAATGCGAGCTCAATGAGAACCTCTGGCTATGCCTGACGTGTGGAAACTTAGGCTGTGGACGTCAACAGTTCGGTGGCGTTGGTGGCAATTCGCATGGCGTAGGACACACCAAGTCGACCGGCCACCCTGTCGCGGTCAAACTCGGCTCCCTTACCGCTGATGGCACGGCCGACATCTACTGCTATGCCTGTGACGACGAACGTGTCGATCCAGAGTTGCCGGACCATCTATCGCATTGGGGCATCAACATCAAGGATCGAGTGAAGACGGAGAAGAGTCTCACGGAGATGCAGGTTGAGCAAAACCTACGATGGGAGTTTGCCATGGTTACCGAAGACGGCAAAGAGCTGCAACCTTTGTTTGGCCCAGACTTCACAGGGTTGAAGAATCTGGGCAACAGCTGCTATCTCAATAGCACGCTGCAGGCTCTGTTCGCGATGCCGGAGTTTAAAGATCGCTATTACCTCCCTGACCAACCCCCACCGAGCGTGCCACTACCGGCCGAAGATCTGGAAACTCAACTGCGCAAGATGGCAGACGGTATGATTTCGGGTCGGTACTCGAAGCCAGACACGGATGTCAGTACTTCCGAGCACAATGCGGAGGTGCCACACCAGCGCGGTCTTGCACCCGCAATGCTGAAACACCTTATCGGACGGGGCCATGAGGAGTTCTCCACAATGCGACAACAAGACGCCTTCGAACTGCTTCTGCACCTCCTCAAGCTCGTTTCACGTTCTCAACATGTTGCGCCCCACAAGGACCCTGTCGATGCATTCCGCTTTGCTATGGAACAGCGACTGCAATGTGTCGGCTGCAAGCGTGTCCGGTATAAGACGGACGAGCAGGAGAACATATCTATCCCGGTACCCATCCGTAGAATACCGAAAGAGGCGCAAATGGACGTCACTGATGCCAGCGGCAACAAGGAGGATATCAAGGAAGAATTTGAGCCCGTCACGCTGAAGGAGTGTCTCGACATCTTCACAGCTGATGAACTGGTTGAGTTGACTTGTAGCGCCTGTGGTAGTAAAGATGGGTTCAGAAAGAGAAACATGTTCAAGACTTTCCCCGCAGTTCTGGCTGTCAATGCCAGACGTTTCGAGTTAGTTAATTGGGTACCGACAAAACAGGACGTCCCGGTCATCGTTGATGACGAACCATTTTCGTTCGACGCTTACAAATCACATGGTTTGACCGAAGGTGAAGAGCTTCTTCCAGAGGATGCAGACATCGGAGGAGCTGGAGGATCTTCAAGCAAGTGGACTCCCAATGAAGCAGCGTTATCCATGCTCGAAGCCATGGGTTTTCCTCGGGTTAGATGCGAGAAGGCCCTACATGCGACTGGTAACGAAGACGCTGAAGCAGCCTCGAACTGGCTCTTCGCCCACATGGAGGACCCGGATATCGATGACCCTGTCGATTTCAACCCCAGCGCTGGAGGCGGTGCTGCCGCGTCAGTGGTTGACCCGGAGAAGATCGAGAACCTAGGCGCCATGGGCTTCAATGCGCCTCAGGCACGACAAGCTCTTAAAGAGACGGGCGGTGACATGGAACGGGCTGTTGACTGGCTTTTCAGCCACCCCGATGCGCCTGGCGACTTTGACAATGGTGGCACCTCAGAGGTACGTGTTCCTTGTTTTCTTCAGAGATGTGAAGGCTGACTTGTGTGTAGGCTCCGGTTGAGCCCAAGGAGAAAGCGTTGGTAGGTAGCAACGAGTTTCCAGCAAACTTCCAGCTGCAGTCCATCGTCTGTCACAAGGGAAGCTCGATCCACGCTGGTCACTACGTCGCCTTCGTGCGCAAGGAGCTGCCAGGGGAGCCCAGTACGTCATGGGTTCTTTTCAATGATGAGAAGGTTGCCAAGGCTGCCAACGTGGATGATATGAAGAAGTTTGCCTATGTGTATTTCTTCAGGCGTTTGTAAGGCAGGTGGTCTAGGTCTGTCTGGATTTATGGGCTAGCATAGCGGGGTGCGGAGTCATTGCGGCATATTCGGGACGGCGAACGAAGAGTGGGCAATTTCGCGGCGCAAGCAGCTACTGAAGGCTCGGCATTTAGTGGGAGAGAGTGGCAGGCGTAATTATTTGTTGCCGGGCCGATGTTTTCAGTTGACAAGAAGCGGCTTTGCGGAAGTACGAGTTCAGGTGGAGTTGTCCAAACCTGAACCAAGAACGGTGAATTGATGCATTTCTCCGACTAGTGGCTTGTGATAAGTGTGGGGTGACGCACGGACTTACGTCGCCGACCATCACTTTTCCAATCTTCAAGCCCCATCGCCATCCAGCACCTTCGATCCACCTACAACCAACATCAACCCTTTGCGAAACCACCCAGTACTTGCCTCCAATACCAGAGTTCCTTGAAATACTACACATATCCACCACCACCATGTTTAGGAGAGTCGCTGCAGCAGTGCCCGCCCAGGCCGGACGAGTGCTCGCAACAGCCGCCAGGCCGAACATCGCATCGCCCCTTCGCACAGCAGCACCTGCAGTAGCAGCAGTCGGACGGCGGCAATACCATGAGAAAGATAAGTCGCTCTCTGCCTGAGTTCGAGGGTTGCGTTTAGGTGGTGATATTGGGAACCGACCCCGTCATCCGCCTTTGTGTCTGACGCGTACTCTTACATGGACGCCCAGCTAACCGCCGCAGTACTGCTCGATCACTACAATAAGCCACGCAATGTGGGTTCCATGTCCAAGGCGGACAACGACGTAGGTACAGGACTCGTCGGCGCACCCGCATGTGGCGACGTCATGAAGCTCCAGATCCGAGTCGATCCCAACAACAACACCATCAGCGATGTCAAGTTCAAGACATTCGGCTGTGGTAGCGCGATCGCTAGTTCGAGCTATCTCACCGAGCTGGTACGGGGCATGACGCTGGAGGATGCGGCGAGGATCAAGAACACGGAGATCGCGAAGGAGCTTTGCTTGCCGCCTGTGAAGTGTAAGTAATCTTCCCCACGCGCGAATGATGCTTTGAACCACGATACTGACTGCTCCAGTGCACTGCTCTATGCTCGCTGAGGATGCTATCAAATCCGCCATTACCAACTACTACACCAAGAACCCCAACTCCCGGCAAACGGATCTCGGCGGCAAGTCAGCGCCGCTGCCGAAGGTGGAGATTGAGACAGTCTCATCTGCGACGGCCTAAGAAGGATGATGTTGATCAAATTGATACCAAAGGGATGGCGTGAAAGGAAGATGGCGAGGGATGTTTCTCGTGTGCCCTGTATATTTTTCTAGTACTCTGCCCTTCGCTAGCCAAGGGATTTGGTAGGGCGCGGGCGTTTGAGCGCGACTACAGTTGGCCTGCTGTATTTTAAGATTGAATAAGCCTAACTATGTGTTATCGCAATGAACAAAACGCTCCTCACGATGGGGACACGATGAATGTGGCTGTAAGCAGGAAATATGGGTGCAAGACAATCAGAGGACAGACGCGTTTGATGTCAAGAACCACGGTGGTGCACTAACAGTTATGTACGGAAGCCGGCTCACATATCCATAGGTGAGCTGAGCGTCACGCCATGGAGGTGCTCTTGGATCTGATATGGAGTACCTGATGCATCTGATAGCGGGTAATGCATCCATGTGGAGTGCGCGTGCTGGGTGTTCTACCTCATCTGGATTCTGTAGAGTGCATGTCGCAAACCGAGCCTGATGTTGCGTTCAAGGCTCTCTTCAAACGACATGGAAAATGACTTGTCTTCATTCAAAGTCCGTTTTGTAAAGCAGTGAAGGTGCATGCCTATGACGTTGCACCACCCTTGCTGCGGCCTCGGTCCCGCTCAGGCTGTTACCTACCTCTCAGCTCTCACACCTCCAATCCCGCAATAGTCAAACCGCGCTTCTCGACCCACGCGCGTAACCAACATCGACCATGGCGGCGATGCAAGAAGACAATCCAGCCCCTGCAATACGATTCAAGCGCCGCAAAACGGCACACCCGAGGCGCGTCCCTCTCGAAGACGATGCGCCTGTCATCTCTGCCTCACAGTCGCCCGATGCAGCCACTCCCGGCGATGCGCCCACCCCACCCGACGAATTCAAGGATGAAGAAGAATCCGTCCCAAACTTGAAAGAGATACTGCGTAATCGAAAGCGACCACGCGATCGCTTGAAAGAGACGGCACGCAAGGCGGAGGGCTCGAGCACAGCGCTTGTGCAAGTCGATGCGCCGCGGCCAAACCAGTACACAAGTCGCTTCGTCGCGCAGACGGGACAGGTCGTGGATCGCGATGACAAGCAGATGTGAGTGACAATGGTGACAATGCACAGCATCGTACAAGAGCCACTGCCGACACAGCGCGGAAGCTAATGTGCCAGGTCGGAATATGTAGATGCCCGCATGGCTGAAAAGAACTTTCGCCAATATGGCTGGCCAATACCAGAACACCTTCAGGCTTCCGTAGCAGCGATTGCGCCTGAGCTCAAGCATACCTTCACTGCGACCTCCCTGACGCGAGGGACAGCAAGTGGAGCCGGCAGCCCAGCGGACACAGACCACAGCAACCGGTTGGCAGCGGGTCAGGGAAAGCTCCAAGAAGTAGATTTGGGCCCAGATGCGACCAAGCGCACAGAAGAGGCCTGGAGGCGCCTAGCCGAAGGGGAGCCTGAACCACCAGCGAGCAAAGTACGACGAGACAAGTATGGCTATGCATGGCGCAAGCCCAAGAAGAACGGGAAGACGGACGAAGACATACGACGCGAGCAAATGGTGGAAGCAGTCCTACAAGAAGCCAAACGTACCATCTCTCCTACTCCTCCCGACTCCTTCAATGATGCTGACCCCTTCACAGTCGACTACTTCGACGCCCCCGTCCCAGCCAAAGCTCGCACCCCGACCAACACCGACAACGACGACGCCCTAGTCGAGCAATTCCGCACCGAATACTTTGAAGCCATGGAAGCGAGACGACGCCAACACGCCGCCCGCAGCAAGCCTGCTCAACCGACCGCTAAAGGCGCCCCACCGCCACTCACCGGCCCCAAGCTGGGCGGCAGTAAGAGTGCGAGAGCAAAGATGCACAAGGCGCTGCAGGAAGAGGCTGCCAAGAAAAAGAGGTAATGTTTCTGCGCGTGGACTGCCTGCGTTGTCGCTGTTGGAGAAGTGGGAGTGGAGCAGTAGGGTTGTTACGAAGACGACTTGATATAACTCATAGATGGGGATGGGGCGGGTGGTATAAGTTCCGAGCGAGTAGGTAGAAGGATGACTATTGGTTTTTTTGGTTGTGGCGAGAGGTCTTGAAATCAATGACCATCATTTCTGGATATAATACATACAAAACAGCGAAGATCCAAACCTCGCGCAGACGTGCATACCGCCAAGCGCCATAAACTAAAACAATAACAAACCAAATATGTGCTTCCATCACGGCCCTTCACTCACAGCTTCTTAGGCGCCGATTTCTTAGCAGCACCATTCACTCCACCCCCGTTCTTGACCGCCGGCGCCGCTACAGCATCCATCTTCGCCGCCACATCAGCCGTCTTCTTGGTCGCTGCCGCACTCCTTTTCGCAGCCTCGGGCACCTGCACAGCGCCACTCGGCGTTACTTTGATAGGCACGCCACTAGCCGTCATGATCGTATCACCACCCGTCTTCTTCTGCGCGGCTTCCACCTCCTCCTTCCCGACCTTGATCTTGAGCCCGTTCTTCATCGTCAACGTACCCGTTTTCTTGGCCTGTTCGACTTGTGTTTGTGGGACCTTGATCATGACGCCCGAGGAGGTCATCATTTCCTTCATTGGGCCGCTCGGTTGTGGTGGTGCTGGTGGTGTGTATTTCTTTGCTGGTGTGGCGCTTGCGTTTGCGTTTGCGCGTGCGTGGGCTGCTGTACCTGGCTTGAGTTTTGCCGCACAGTCTGCAGCAGCATGCTTCTTTGGAGGGGCGGTTGCTGCGTTGACGGCGCTTTGCGCTTTCCGGGAGGCAGTGGTGGGTGCTGCCAGCGTCTTTGTAGGCGCGATGGGTAATGCTGATTTTGCTCTTCTCATGCCGTTTGGCAGGACGACACCGCTGGCAATCGCTGTCTCCTTGACGAGCTTGGCTAGGTTTTCTTGCGTCAGTCTCTGCACTTCTGGCACTTCCTTGGGTTCGGCCGCTTGCGCTGCCCCCATTTGCGCTGCGCCTTCAATCATCTTTTCTAGCTGTTCTGGGCTCGGTAGTCCTTTCAGCTCGCCGCCTTGGCCTAGGAGTGTCTTGATGTGGTTCTCGAAGAACTCCTTTCCGCCCGGGATAGGTAGGTCACCGGGCGAAGCGCCATAGGCTACCGTCAAGGCCATCATAACACTCGTTATAGGGGCGAAAATCTTGACGAATTCATTCCAGTTGCCACTTTTGACTTCGGTTTCAATCTGCACTGCCGGTTTCGGTACGGTCCTAAGAGTCTTATTCCCATTCCCTCTACTACTCTCGCTCTTCGTATCCATTTCCAGATGGTTTTTCCAAAAATCTTCTGCAGGGAACCGATTGTTGCGGTTAAAGTACTCAAGCATGTAGTCCTTCTCTCTCCATCTATTCCGCAGCCACACTTCGAACGCCTTGGTATGCTCAATCGGGATATCGTCCAGGTGGAAGCGCCGCCAGTGCATGTTTACTGATTTCGGGGGCCGGCCTTCGAAGAAGGAAGAGCGGAGTGTGAAGATGTCTTGGCCAAACTGTCCGGGTGGGACACCTTCATAAGCAATCGTGCAATCGTACAGCCAATCTGTTGTTTCTCGTAACTCGTTGAGACAAAATTTGAGACCAGTGCTGCGTGGGAGCAGCTGGTGTTTCATATCCTGTAGGCCGTTCTTTTCAGCCCATTTCTTGCTCTTCTCGCGCGTGGTTTGGGAGAGGTTCGTGCCCTCAGGGAAGATGATGAGCCACATTGGGTCACCTTTCTTGTTTAGTTTACCCAAGTGTTTCTTGAACGTTCTTTGATCTTCCTCCCATTTCCGTGACAAAAAGATGAAATTGTAAAATTGTGCGCCCCAGCCGATAATCGGGATGTTCTTCAACGACTCCTTCAAGATTATGTAAATGAAGCCATGCATGTTGTTTGTATAAGCGATCCACCAGAGATACAGCCAGTCAGTGTAGAGTTGATGATTCGCCATGAGTACCAAGCGATCAGCGAAGTTGCATTGCAGACTCCCGTCTTTTCTTTTGATCAGTTGCCCAACCATGCTGGAGTCGCCGGATACGCGGACGACGGTTGGTGCCCACCATTGGGTTAGGCAGGTTATTAGAATGGCAAAGCACTCTTTAGTGTAGGCCATATATCCGTCGTAGAATTGCGGATCGATTAATTTCAACGGGGCGCCTAAGAACTGGGAGGCGCTTATACTGCGTCGTGTTAGTCGAGTTGCGGTATAACTTGTATAAATATGAAGAGAAGCATACGCCAGAACTCCTGACAAGAAGGTCGACGCAAGTGTAAATGCTCTTTCCGCTTGCGTCAACTCGCCAAACCGCGGTGGCCCAGCTGGATGCGCATCAACATTGTCCTTGGAGATACGCAGCCCAGCACCGAGGTCATCTTTTTTCTTCCTCTTGACTGCTGCTGGAACCGGGGCCTTGGTAGCTGATTGGCTGGTAACTGGCGGTTTTGTACCCGTTGCTTTCTTAACTGGCGGTTTGGCAGCCGGCGGCTTCGTACCTACCGGCTTCTTCGTAGCTGGCGCCATCTCGACAGTTGCAAATGCGAATATCGAAGTTGGAGCGTCAAGCACGACTACCAGCCGCGGACCATCCGACGTCAGTACAGGCGATGGTCGAGATCAAGATGGATGCTCCACTCGTGCAACGTTCACCCCTGTCGCGAGCCGTGGGATGACGTCGCGTGTGGCGCTGTGTCACGGAGCCCAGGAAGCAAGATATGGACGAGCCCGCTACCCCTTCGTTAGGTCATTGCTTCTTTATGAACAAAACTATAATCGCTCCGCAGTAGATTCCTCTGACAGCCTTACCTGCACCCTTTCATCACAAAAATACTCAAACAATCGTAAGTATCCCATGACTGTCGTATTGTTGCGCCATGTCAGGCATTCGACGATATATGCCGAGCGGCACATGCGAGCAGCCATATCACATGCATACCAAACTCGAAGCTGACAGACGTTTAACGGACTCCAGCCAAATTATCGAATCCCCCTTTCACCATGCCCGCAGCTTCAGTAGCATCAGCGCCCGTCAAGCGCTCAGCCAACACAACGACCGCCTCGAGGTCCGCAAAAAAGGCCACCCCGAGCGCGAACAAGAAGCCGCAGACGAATGGCGCAACGAACGGAGCATCGCAGGCTCAAATGTCACCATACACCATCATGGCCTCGAGAATCGCAAACCGCGTTGCTGAGATGGCTGAGAACATGACTTTTGTGGAGCGCGAGAAGTAAGCCTCATCTGTTTCCTTGTCTCTAATTTGTACGTGCACATGGCGACGCAGCACCAACTATCGACTACCAGGCTTTCAGCTCGCGAAATCGCCACCTCGTGCGTTGGGAAATACATACTAACAGTCCCCTTTCAGGCCTCAGCAACAGCAACAACAACCAGCCCCTACGCAAGCCCAATCAAACTCGGGCAAGAAGCCGCCTCGAAAGCTAGAAATGCGCATACCTAACAATGGTGCCTCGCCCACCAACATCACCTTCAGCGCCCCCTTCCTCGACAACACACTCTCCAAGCTTCTCAGCCTCCAAAACCGCATGTTGACCGTCAGCAACGACATTGCTGCATGCGAGGATGTGGATGAAAAAACGAAACAGGAGCAGTTTGCACAGAGCGCAGAACTCAGTCGCATTATCGCATTGATCTGCGCTGAGAAGGCTAGGCAGGGCTCTTAGATGGGAGAACTCAATGGAAGGAATGGAATATCTCTGTTTATTGTTAATCCCCCGCGGCGTCTGGATGGCAAATGTAACGAAAGGCGATCTCATGTTGATAGCGCATCTTTTGTATGAATAGTAAAATGAGACCATGTAGGAATTCTTCCTCATGTTGAATACAACAATACCACCAGCATCAATTCACTGTGCTCCCAAATCTCGCCAGTACCACAATCCGCCCAATAATGCCTAGCTGCCGCATGAAAGCTAGCGTAGAAATGGGAACTAGAACTGGTACGAAAAGATCGGCATCCAGGATTCAGGTTCTGGCCTGGACCCATTCAAGCCGCGCCACAAGTACGTCATGACGCGGGGGCGATCGTCGTGGACGCGCATCCCCTGCATGAAAACCGGTTCAAGCTCTCCCAGTAGTAGTGGCACCAAAGAAGCATCATCGGGCATCATGATTTGGGGGATACAGATTTGGGAGGCTGATAATAGTAACTATTGCTCTCCATAGCTCCAAGAAAACCTGAACTTACCAACAATCGAAGAATCTCCCTCGAGATTGTGCAACAATGACAAGCTTCATCTCAAACATCATCTGGAACTCGGTCGAAGGCTTCGTGGACGCGGGCAAGAAGACTGCAGGCGAATATGGAGGAAATGCATTGATCAAAGCGGGAGATATGATTGAGAGTAGCGGACGAAGTGTAGGAAATGGTAAAGCTGTCCAGCAACAATGCGAATCTCTCTCTACTGCATGGCGCGCTGACCAATTCTCAGGTATCGAGAAGAAGGCCACGGGCTATGGCGCTGCAATCACTGGTCAAACCTACCAGCCCACGGCCAAAGCACTCCCATCCACAGCTCGTAAACCAGCCATCAAACGCTCAAACTCGACGCCTGCGAGCATCAAGCCAGCAACGAGCGGCGTGAGAGTTGGAAGTGGGACGCCGATTGGAGCGAAGAAATACCCAGGGGTAAACCAGGTCAGCGGTGCAACTGGGGGTGTCAAGAAATCCATTGGGGGAGGTGGAGTAGGAGGAGGAGTAAACAAGACTGTCGGAGGAGTGACAGGCAACGCATCAAAAGTCACAGGAGGCGTGATAGGAGGCGGACAAAAGGCCGTCGGTGGCGTATCCAGCAACGCGTCAAGAGTGACGGGCGGAGTCGTAGGCCGCACAAACAGCACAGCCGGCAGAGTAACAAATACAGCCACCAAGTCCATCCCACCCTTCAAAGGCCCGGGTTCAACAGCAGCAGCACCCAACAAGACCCTTCCCAAGCCTTACCCCAACGCCAACGGTCTCCCGAAACCGAGTAATGCCCCTGCGTTCCCTACGGAGAAGAAAGCAGCTGTAAGACCTGGTGTGCCGAAGCCGTTCGCGGCCCCGGCGGAACAGAAGAAGCCTAATGCTAAGACACCGTACCCGGGGACCAGTACGCTGCCGGGGCAGGCGCCTAAGGTGCCCGTGCAGCAGCAGAAATATAAGCCGCTACCGCGGTTGAGTCCGCAGGTGGGACAGGGGCAGACTATGACGCACATCTCTGTATGAGAGGAAGCATGCCTGCGTACGATTTTGCTTTGTCCAGGGGTTGCTAGCAGATGTGGGAGTTCATGTCATGGCGTTTACATTTGGTACTATGAACGGAGGATTAGCTGTGTGGTCTTGGATAGGTGGAATCATATCAATCTAAAGATGTAAAGGTATAGGAGCATGCTGGTCCGACTGGCTCCCCGTCGACGGCTGGAGACTGGCCCTACGCTCATGGCGAGCTATTTACTGCAGTCCCAAGCAAGATTAGCGGACCTTTAGATGAACACTTCACCTTACGACTTTCGAGTCTTTATTCCAATCATGGTGATAATTCGGGACCGGATATTTTTTTGCCGACATTATGCAGGTGGCCGCTCTGCTCTAGTACTATGGATTACATCCTGAAAAGACCATCACCATAAACTGCAGTCTTACAACACAAGCATTACCGCCGTCACCACACCAGCCGCCCATCCCACCATCCTAGCACTAATATCATCCCCGGCACCCTCCCACGAAGCCTCTTGCTCCGGTACACGGCTTCCCTCCACCGTCTTGTTCGCAGTCATACACACGAACTCGACACTCCTTTGCACCCGATTCGATTCCGGGTCAGCAAACCGTCCCAGCAGGACGAGTGGAATCGCCTGGCGCGTTAAGAGATCATACGTCGTGTTCGCGTCATGGTCGTTGGCGGTATTGGACAATGCGAGGCCTGCGACTGTCCCGAACGTGCTGTACTTGTCTGGGATCTGCACCTCGGGCATGTTGGTGTAGGCGCACGTGCTGTTAGTCACGTCGACGAAGTAGGAGGCTGTGCGAACTTATTAGCTGGATTGTACAAAAGCTGCAGATCCCGAGCCGCAAGTCGATAGTATCTGTTCTGGGCGGGAAAAAAAAAATAAAGAGCATAAGGGGGGCTTATGCAGGGACATACGGAAGGAACGTACTTTGTGAACCGCCATGCAACATTGGACACGCTTTCTTGAAAGCTTATGATGTGGACCCAGTATCGGGGTCAGGACAGTAATACGTCGAATCACTTAGTACCTCAGTCAGGTGGTCAATGCAGACCGAGCTGATCACACCGCTACAGCTGTTCTCCCCTCCGGATTCTAACGTCGCATTGATGTTGTGGTATTGGTAGCTGCAGATTTCGGTGCCGTTGTGCACGTTTCCAGGTACGGAGATGTAAGTATTTGCTCTGACGTCGTACCTATCATTCCATTCGGTCCCTCGAGGTCCGACGAGGACAGAGACATACCACGGGTCGTCGCTGGCGTAGGAGGAGTTCCAAGTGAATTCGTGCTGGCCGGTTGAGTTCACGGCTCTGAATTCCTGGGGACGGCCTTGGCAGGAGGAATTTTGCGCATTGACAAACGCTGTGGTGAGGAGTCCTGATATTGTAAAGAGCAGCAAGATTGGGTTTTCAGACGTCCACATGTTGATTTATTAGCATAAGGGTATAGCCTTGGGCGATTATTCGTTTCGTCTCGCGAGAATACATCTATATATATTCCAGTGTCTTCTGTGGCGGTTAGGTACCGTATTGGAATGACGCACTAGCCAAAGAGCAATAATGTACGGCGTTGTGGTGAAAATCCGACCCGATCGACAAAGTTAGGCATCCGTACCCGTCCAAATGAATATCGTGTGACAGTAAATCCATGCATCGATACCGTTAATGATCTACATGCTACGCCGATGCCCGCGGGTACTCCACTGTGCCGTACTACACTAAATGAACGGCATTATTGCGGCACACATCCATCATGCAGCGCTCCCAGTAGGCTGTACTACGGCTACTAGCGCCTCGGTAGCTGTACTGTACGGCCCACTTTTGAGTGAAGTACGTACGGTGGTGACGAAAAAGGTATGAGGACTGCCCGTACACCGTAGTACTGTCGCACAGACCATGTACGGGCCGTAGCTGGGCTCTTATTGGCTAGCGGAGCTGGTGGTGGAGGAGGAGGCGCCTGCGAGTGAAGCTGTTGCTCCGATTTCGCGTCTTTTATCGAGGTTTTGCACGTACTTTTCGAACGCTCGGAGCGGGCTCTTCACCACGTCGCGCCGGAGCCACCCCTTCTGTAGCTGTATTGCCTCAATTGTATCGCCGTGAAGTGAATTGCGGTCGCACGTGATCGTTTGTCGGGCGGAGCTGAAGGCGCGCTCGCAGTCGCAGCTCGTAGATGGGACTGAGAGGAAATCGGTGGCGATCTTGAAGAGGATGGGGTAGCGATTGCGGCCGGCTTGAAGCCACCATTGCCATGGGTCGTCGAGCAGCTCGAGGTCGCGATTGCTGTTGGTGGTGAGGTCCGTCACAAGTGACTCGAAGTACTCTTCCACCTGCCCGGCTCGCCGCTGGCGCTTGTTTTTGGCCTTTGTGAGGAGGTGTAGGTCGACGGCCATCGTACGCTCGTAGAGGTCGCTGCTGTTACTGTTAGATGAGAGCTTCCGCCGAGATGGAGGCTCGAGTAGTGAGTCTTGGCTGTCGTCAGCCTTAATTTCGGCGGCTAGGTACTCCTTGAAGACCTTCTCGAGCGATTTATGAGCTTTGCGGTACCAGTTTGGGTAGTTTTTCCACTGCGATTGGAACCAGTTGAGGCGGAGCCGTGGGTGGAGGAGGGTAGCCACGGAGTAGTAGCTGACGTCAGGCTCCATGATAAGACTGTGAAAGTAAGAGTTGAGCTTCTCCCATCCGTACGACACCGCCGACGCCATATACCGGCTTTGCGGACGCTCCTTGGCGTCGGTATAGTGAGCCCAGAGGGCCTGAAGGTTCGGGAGAGTCTGCCAAAGTGAGCCGAAGCCGGACTGACTGTTGTTGCCTTCGAGGCGCTTCGTCATCTCGTACGGCGCTTGGAGGAAGTTGACGAGCTCCTGGACGTCGTCCCAGTCGTCGTCGGTGAGCTTGTCGGTGAGGGGGGAGTAGTCCAGGTCGTCGGAGGCGTCGTCGTCGTCCTTCTCGTCGTCTCGGAGACGCCGGATGAAGCGCTTGATGGGTTCTTTGAGCTCAAGGCAGCGGAGTAGCATGAGATAGACGCTGTTCCAGCGAACGCCACCATCCTGACGGAGCTCGAGGGTAGCAAAAGACGGCAAAAGCTCGTCGTATACCTCACCCTGCACCTCATTGAAGAGCTCTCGGCGCTTGTGTGACACGCAGACGGCATTCACGAAGTTGTGAAGCCGGCCGACGACACCAAGCTGCCGGAAAAGTCTAAACTGCTCCTTAGGGGCAGCAGCAGCAAGCTCCTCTTCCCATTTACTAACTCCTTCCCCGTATATTGTTGCCTTTACGACGAGGTTGATAATGTGGCCGGCGCAGCGTATACGGTGTGAGGCGTCGATGTTGACGTTGGGGTGTAAGTTAAGCCCCTCGATAAGCTTTGCATCGTTACTGCTCGCGTTATCGCCCACAAAACAGTGGAACTTTCGGGATATTTCGTAGTCATCAAAGACAGCGCGTATGATAGATGCTTGGGCGGCCCCAGTATGGTCTCCGTAGAGGTTTCGAAAGGCGATAATAGTGTCTTGTTGCTTGAAGTCAGTATCTGGAGGGGCGTTAGTTGTTGACTTTCGCCAGGGTCCACGTTAGCTCTATATAAAAACTCGCTTCGAGCCTGTTCCAGCCAACGAGAGCAGGCGCTAGAGGGCTAGCGGCTGCTCTCCCGCGCGCTAAGTGGGGGAAATCTAGCACCTTAACGAACTTACCGACAAAGTGAGCTACAACACCAAGAAAGCTTAAGTGATTGGATGACGTCCACACGTCAACGCTGATACTAATCCTGCCCCTAGCCGCCTGCAACAACTCCCTTACCTCTACCTTCCTCTCCTCGAGCGCTGAGAGCACGTACTTTCGAAAAGTCGTCGTCGAATTCGGCAGCGCAGGCAGCAGAGGGCTCCGATTCCAGGTCAGCAACCCCCTCGTCGCCGGGCTCACAACTACAGCAAAGCTGAGGTCCTTCACGATCGCCCAGTCGACTAGCGCACTCTGGAGGGCTTCCTCTTGCCAGGGAGAATGAGCTATCGGGGTACTGGACCCAGCGACCTTGGCGGCTTCGAACGGCGACGAGAATCGGGATTGGGATGGCGTTTCTGGCAGCAATCCGAGCACGGGATCAACCCGGTGAACGTTCTGGAGGTGCCTGGCTATATGAGCAGTGCCGTTGACGATTTTGGCATCGTTGTTCCGGTGGGATTGGTGACAAAGCTTACAAAGCCACAGCTTTGAGCGCTTCCCATCATCCTCTAGGTACGTCAACTCAACACCATAGCGCCAGATAGGAGCTAACGCGCGATTGCCTTTTAGTTGGCTCTTGTGCCTCACCCGATACCCCAATCGCGCCGCAACTAGACGTCCCTCAGTGCGAGAAACGCGCTCAAAATCCACCTCGAAGGCCTCCCCAACCACCGAATAATCACCTATTGGCAGCTCGTGAGAGCTCTCCTCAACACCAGACGACGCGCTCGAGGACGACGCCACCGATATGGGAGTGGTGGCACGAGCTTTGCTGAGTCGTTTAGACGACGCGCTGTGAAAGATAGATGGGACGGGGGCAATAAGGGGCAGCTGGGAGCGTTGAGAGCGACTCATGATGGCAAAAGAGGACAAAGTGGTGACGATTTGGGTGCGTACGGCTGCTGCTATATATCCGGAAGGTTCACCCAGCCCCCTGGCCCAGCCTCCTCTTGGCGGCTGGACGTCATGGCTTGTCGGAGATTACTATGGCAGCGCTAACAAATCTAAGACAGGCTCGGACCCCTCAGCGCCGCCGGCAGGCTCTGTAAGGCACAAGCGTGCTGTTGCAACAGTACGCCGTACTACAGCCGTAGTACGGCTCCCAAATCGTCACCCCTACGGCTACTGTACGGTTCAATTCACCCTCGAAGACTGACTGCTTACATAAGCCGTACTACTGGCCGTACTGTGGCAGTAGTACGGCCTACTGGGAGCGCTGCATGATCCATGTGGACAAGGCTGCTCTTTTGCAAGCGCAACGAAGGAGCGACGATATCTACCGTAGTTGGCTAGGCATTAAGTACTTGGCCCCTGTTGATAGGATTGATATTCCTCCAAAAAACGTCGTGGGCAGGAAAGTATACGCAAGACAGGATTCATTATTCAACGCATGCGCCGCTTTGGCCGGACGCACTATGTTAGTGTCCATGGTAATCTTGTCTCGCTGAGGGAATGAGGCTTCGCACAAGTCCGAGGAGAGAGAGAATATACAAAATCTAAAAACGGTGGTGGTTGTTTCCATTCTGCGCAGTAGAGGCAATGAATTATCAAAGCGGGAGTTCATGCATCCCTTCACACTCAATGGTCAAAAAAGGCTGCCATTCCGAGGAGACGTTCTCGAAGCCCGCGACGCGCTTTCCCATCGTAAAAGTCATCAGATCGGAGTGACGCCATCGCTCTTGGCTTAGAATCCTTTTTGTTTCAAACGCGGAAAAGGTACGGAGTAGGTTTCCTATACTTGCACGCACCACCTCGCGTACAACCTAGCGTACGCAAGGTGGTCCATGGGGCGAGTAAGCTAATACCGGTAACGTGTTCCACCAGTCTTCGGGCCACACCAGTCCTCGGGCCACCCCACCAAAATCAACGCGACGCTCCACACAACAACGATAATGCCACAACAACAACGTCCTCTACAGACTTCTCGTGAAGGTAGACTTCTTCTAGCATCTCGTGCGCTTCAAGAAAAACGTGTTACAAGCCAGCGTCAGGCTGCCTCCTTATACGACGCTCCGCCAACAACGCTCCAACGCCGCTGTCAACAAGTGCCTACTATTAAGGACTTTAACGCTCAGAAACGGAAGCTATCTCCTATTGAGGAGGATTCTCTCGTTCAGTGGATCCTAGACCTTGATCG
>ML975339.1:0-41429 GCA_010015605.1 Decorospora gaudefroyi
GAGAAAGATTCTCCAGGCTCGCGCGATTCGATTGCCGCGATCGCATCCAAAATGCGGCTCATGGTGGTGGAGATATGACGCGTTGAAAATAGGGTGGTTTTGGTGTTTTGATGTTGAAGTGGCTCATAGGTTGTCGTGGCTCATTGGTTGTCGCGCTACGGGTACCTCCTTAACGCCTCGTTAGTGCTTTGCGATTAAAGTGCGCACTGCCGGCAACAACGCGATGATGGGGCACATGTCCGCGCAACACGACCGGCGATTGCAAGAACTCCCTTTCCTTGGGAAGGGGGGCAGGAAGACATGATGGAGGGCTCAGGAACGGAATGCGGACAGGAGTCTAGTCTGCGGTCATGACTGGACGGGTATTGGCCAACTCAAGAGCAAAAGCGTTTGCGATAGAATTGTGGGTGGATGACGCGGTAGGTGGTAGTGGGGTTGGTGGGTATTCGGTCCACACGTGTAAACGAGAAGACCAAGACGCCACTGGACGCGAATAGTGCCCAGGCACCTGCATTATCTTATCAATCCGACGCTTCCTACTCTGTACGGAGCAGAGAATATAGCATTTTAGGGTCCTATGTCGCGTCTAACTATTAGAGACGTATGTATAAGTTCTATAAGCTTTTTAACTTACCTAGTTACTACTTAACTAGTACTTAGCTTAGTTATAGTTAACTATAAGTTATAACTAGTATAGTTAACTATAAGTTATAGGTAACTAGTTAGTTAACTAACTAACTACTTTTATTGCACTATTAGTTACTAACTAACTTAGTTATTAAATTTTAGTAGCGTTCTATTAACGTTAGTTATTGTTTATTATTCTATAGTTAGTTAGTTAACTAAGTCTATTATTTAGAAAGACTATTTTTTGAAGAAAAAATCGTACGTTATAGGGTGTAGAGAGTTAGAGTTTGGGAGGGGGAGGTCCAAGTTCCTCGGCTAGGTATGTTGGTGTGCGGGGCATCCGCGCGCGTGGCTGCCAGACATGCTCAGTGTCTTATTAACTCTGGCACGTTCAGCACTTCATCGCTCATGGAGCGCGTGTTCCCTATCCGATGCACCATCTTTGATCATAGCCCGAATCTTGAGGGAGATCACCAGCGCGCAGGTAAGTTAGTACGTACCACAACGTCATCTCCGCCTTACCCGTCCGAAGGTCGTTCACTCACGTTGCCGTTTAACCACCAGAGATCCGCCAGCAACGTACTGTGGTCATCGATTCAACCTCTTCGGAGAGGTTAGAGACTGTTACTCCACGCTCCGCTGCCCCTTCACCTACCATCGAATTTGCTGGCCCCGAACAGAGTGAGCTGCGCAGATGGCCCCCGTCCGTCGCTGTCGAGGAGATCCTGGAAGCACCGCCGCAAGGAGACCCGCAGCTCGTCTATACCGAGCGTTGCGAGTATGCCTACACCGATGAGCATGGTCACAGCATAGTCGCAGGAAAGCGCGACCGCATCACACGCTGCGAAGATGAGCCCATACGAACTCCAGGCTCCATCCAATCTCAGGGAATGCTCATCGGCCTTGAGGTGGTAGAAGGGCCTGGCCCGTCCCGATACGTTTGCCGTGTGGTGAGCGAGAATGCGGAGGCTATCTGCAAGTATACGCCTCGCGTCGTTTTCCAGTTGCACAACTTCCTGTCCGTCTTTCCCGCACACCAACGTCTCATCTTCCAAAGCCATGCTCAATCTGTCATCACCCTTTACAAGAGAACTTCCAAGTCAGCCGAGCCCAAGGTCTTCGGTATCAGCTTCATGGACCCGAGCGGGTATATTATTCCGGCGTGGTGTGCGATGCATTACCTCGGGGGAGATCACAACCTTTTGATATGCGAGTTCGAACTCGAGAACAGCTTAGGCATCAGCCCGACCCTCCTTGACGATTTACCTTCGACGCCACACAACACCCTCGACTCCGAACCGACAGACGCCGGCTCAAGTTGTGTCGCCAGGAGCGATCCTCTGAACATTGGTGGAGAAATGGTCAGCATGTTCCAAGGAGAAGGCAGAACGATGGAAGTGGTCAACGTCATGTCCCAGATCCAGCACCAGTTGTCCAGGTCGGCAGATATTCAAGAGTTGTTAGATACACTCGTTGGCCTCATCAAAGAGTTGACCGGCTTTCATCGCTGCATGGTTTATCAGTTCGACGAGGAGTACAATGGCACCGTTGTTGCTGAAGTTTTCACTCCGCAAGCCTGCACGGACATTTACAGAGGGCTGCATTTTCCCGCCAGCGATATCCCAAAGCAAGCAAGAGAGCTTTACAAGATCAACAGAGTGCGCGTTCTGTTCGACAGGCAGCGGGAAGCAAGCAGGCTGATTTGCAGACACGTCTCAGACCTCGAAACTCCCCTGGACCTCACCCATGCGTACCTTCGCGCCATGTCCCCGGTTCATCTCAAATATTTAGGCAACATGGGTGTCACATCGACCATGAGCGTCTCGTTGGATCACAGAAACGAGCTCTGGGGCCTTATTTGCTGCCATTCGTACGGTCCAACGGGGCTTAGAGTGCCCTTTCCCATCCGCGAGTTGTGCTACTGGGTTGGACTGTGTGCCTCCAACTGCCTCGACAAGCTATTGAACGCAGACAAGCTCAGAGCCAGGAATTCTCTCATCTCAATGCAGACTAATGTATCGCCACGGGCGTGCATTTCCGCATCATCTGACGATCTTCTCCGCTTGTTCCAAGCTGATTTCGGATTCCTCGTTGTCAAAGGCGAAGCCCGCACAATCGGTAAACTTTTGTCCTATCCCGAGGCCGTGACGCTACTAAGGTATGTGTACTTTCGAAACTTTGCTACAACATACGGGACCAAGGACATCTCCCAGGACTTCTCGGACCTAAGGTTCGAGCCTGGATTCGATGAA
The DNA here is from genome assembly GCA_010015605.1 of Decorospora gaudefroyi. Lineage (NCBI taxonomy): Eukaryota > Fungi > Ascomycota > Dothideomycetes > Pleosporales > Pleosporaceae > Decorospora > Decorospora gaudefroyi. The sequence goes on from ML975339.1 coordinate 2,880, forward strand.
GTTGCCGGTTTACTATTCATTCCACTCTCCCACGATGCAGGAGACTTCCTTGTCTTCTTTAGGAAGAACCAGATTAGAGAAGTTCACTGGGCTGGTAACCCAAACATGGCCAAAAACATCGGAGCATTGGAGCCACGAAATAGCTTTAAGAAGTGGACTGAAACCGTCAAGGGCACTTGTAAACCGTGGAGTGACGAACAGTGTACGTTTGAGCCGCAGCGCCTTTTGAGTATACACTAATGTCCCCAAGTCGAAGCCGCAGCCATGACGAGGCTAGTCTACGGTAATTTCATTCGTGTGTGGCGGGAGAAGGAAGCGACCCTCCACGAATCCCGTATGAAGCGCTTGCTCCTGCTCAATCTCTCCCACGAAGGTCTGGTTATTCACCATATAGCCCTTTCTGGCGGAATCATCACTAACATCTCGCAGTGCGAACTCCACTGAATGCCGTCGTGAATTATTTGGAAATCGCCCTCGAGAAGCCCCTCGATCAAGAGACGAAAGACGTCCTAACCGAATCCCACTCTGCATCCAAGTCACTCATCTACGTCATTGACGACTTGCTCCACCTAACAGGTGGCGGCTACCAACCACCTCTTCCCATGGTCCACGCCAGCTTCGACCTCACAACAACAACACAGGAAACTCTCGATCAGTTGCAAAAGCACGTAGTCCAAAAGGCATTGACATTCGATATCGTTCGAGATACCAAGGTCCCCCATTTCGTGTGCGGCGATCCCCAAAGACTCCAACAAGCATTGACGCGCCTGCTTGAAAACGCCATCCAGCATACAAAGAAAGGAGGAATCAGCGTCCACATCGGGGTTCGATCGACCACAGAAGAATACTGCGTAATTCAGCTGGCAGTCCAAGATACCGGAAGCGGAATGACGGAGCGAGAGTTGGATGACTTATTCCAGGAGTTCGAGCAAGTACCCGACGAGGACCTTGACTCGGGCGAAACAATGGTAGTAGTGGAGAAAAGGGACGAGTTCAGTGAAGGCGAAAAAGAGGCAAAATTAGGATTGGGTTTGGCGCTTGTGGCTAGATATATCAAGCAATGTGGGGGCCAGATTCGTGGTAAATCAACGGTTGGGGAAGGCTCTACATTTGCGCTGGATATCCCCATGCAGCTCTGGAAAGAAGATGGAAAGGGACCACTTTCTCGCTCGCCCAGTTCAGACGCCGCAGACAACGACAGACGGGGAAGGATTGCCAGAAAGTCGTCTGTCGGTCCTGCCGATGTGCCAACGGCGCCTTCGGCAGCCGCTTCGAGCTTACAACTTTACGTAGACCCGGCTAGACGCCATCGGGAACAATCGCCCAGAAGTGCAAGCAGCTCGGGCCAAGAATTTACTCCCGTTCCGGCAGAGACCCCCGTCACTATGAGCGAAGCAACGTCTGAGGTGCCACCCACGGAGAAACCCACCGTTTTGGTTGCTGACGACAACCCCGTCAATCTATCCGTCTTGATGCGGAGGCTACAGAAAATGGGACATTCAGTGCGAACGAGTCTTGACGGTCAGCAATGCTTCGAGATTTTCCAAAAGCATCAGCAGCAAGTTGATTTCATCTTGATGGACATCAATGTATGCTCCTCTCGCTTTGTTGTTGATATCTGCTGACCATCATACACAGATGCCAATAGTCGACGGCATCCAGTCAACGAAAATGATTCGCTCACTCGAAAGCGCAGAGTCGTCTCCCTCCGCCGTACACATGACAGACGCCTCCGAAGAATCCCCACCAGACCCACCCACCGCCTCCGCCACTAACCCACCCTACTCGCCACCCCCAACCAACCCGGGCGTACCCGGATACCCCGAACCAGCATCACCGACCGGATACTTTGATCGGCCTCTGTCCCCGCCTTCCCCCGACACCATGTCGCGACAGACTCCCACAGCCCTGCTCTCTGTGTCGGCTTGGCGGACCGAGCCAAGACGCATACCCATCTTCGCCGTCTCGGCTAGCCTGGTACAGTATTCACAGCAATCGCTGGTGGCGGCCGGCTTCGACGGGTGGCTGTCCAAGCCGATTGATTTCAAGCGGTTGGGCATTGTGATCGAGGGAGTGATGAATCGCGATGCGAGGGTTAGAGCGAGGAGTCAGACGGGGGATTTTGCGGGTGGGGGATGGTTTGGTTTAGACTGATGATTTTAGGGCGGTGTTTGTGCATTTTCTTTTGACCTTTTTTGGGGGTTTTTTTTGGGATTCCTTTTTGGGGGATTTTCGTCTCGTCTCGTGGCGGGGAGGTAAATGTCCAAAACGATACGCAATCGCGACCCAAAAATCACCGCGGATACCGAGCTTTTTCCCTCCTCATTCTCTTACCTTTGACAAAAATGGGGATTGATGCGGGCCAGGAATTTGTCTGTTTAGCCATTTTTCATACTTGGGACAAATCTCCTCTGTCAAATGCAAATAAAACTCTACTTTTCAAGTATATACCTAAATCATATAGTTATGGAATATGTCTTCCCTAGATTAGAAAGCTCATTTGTCCCCCCCAGTCTTTTTGGTTCTACTGTAGTCACACAGCACGGGCACCCACCACCACCACCTAATTGCCGGCCACACCGTACCAGACAGACAATAGCAGAGGAGAGAAGATAAAGTAGTAATTGTTTAACTCGAGTACAATACTGAATAAGTATGTGTGACATGAATTACCGGGCTCACTTGATATATTATTTCCTAGCTTGTTGTTGGCAATCGGGCCACTGTACGTACGTAGACTGAAAGCACCTGATTACATAATCAGGTAGCCCGTGCGCAAGCTGTACTTCCTGTGCGAGGGGCAACCTCGCTGCTTCAATCAAATCAATCATCTACCTCAACTCGTTGCAACGACCGTTACTTGATTCAACCTTCCCTTTGCCGTATCAACACTTGTCAACTTCTCAACATCTGCTTCAGCGTTACTCGCTTCTCGTAGGTACCTACGCATCGGACACTGTGCATATTGAAATTTTTTTAGTTTTTTTATTTATGTTCATTTTCATTAAAGCTCTGGCTCCGCTCAGCACTGCTGCACCCAAAGAAAACCCACCCAAAAAGAAAAGGAAAACCCCGCCTTTGGGCATACAAGCCCAAAAAAAAAAGCTAACCCTCCTTCCCACTCGTTCCGAAAAAAATAAAAAAAAATATGCAAGCCTGCAGCATTCCCTTCTCGCTCTCTCTCTCCCGTTCCCATTCCCCCGAATTCACAAATACCGATAATCGGGCGCCCTCGTCCTTCGGTTCCTGCCGCGAGGATTCACGGGCTGCCGCTCATATGCATCACTTGCATCGCCCTGGCCGTCTGCGCCCCAACCGCCCTGACCGCCGGCCCAACCATACTGTTGTGGTTGACCAAAGTGTTGTTGACCAAATTGTTGTTGCTGTTGTTGTTGTTGTTGTTGTGATGCATATCCATAGTCCTGTTGACCTCCCCAACCACCATACTGTTGTTGTTGTTGTGGTTGTTGTTGCTGTTGCGGATAGCCCATACCCATTTGGAATTGATGATTTTGGTTTCCGTTGGGAAAAGGCATCATAGGCATCTGCATTCCCATGGCTATCGGCATACCCATTGGCATATTCTGGGCCGCTGGTGGGGGAATCATGCCGAGGGGCGCATTCTTGAGCATTTCCATTTGTTGAATAAACTCCTGCTCCATTTGTGTCTTTGGATCTGGCGCTTGTTGCGCCTGGCGCATGGCCTTGGGCGCAGTCGGGGGCTGAATATCAGTCGGTGGTTCTTTCCGCTTCTTAGACTTGGATGACGTCGAAGAGTCAGTATCAGAGCCCGCAGCGCCATCCACAGCAGACTTATCCGCAGTAGTACTAGTAGTAACGTCATTTGCGACAGTAGTAGTAGTAGTAGATATAGATGCGTTGTCAGTAGCACTTGATTGAGAAACTTTTTGTTCATTTTCTGATGAAGCAACTGCATTTGCCTTTTCTGCCTTCTCCCTCTCCGCCGCCTTCTCTGCGTCGTATGCTTTCAGCGACTTCACCATGTCGTCGTCGGCGATGAGATCATCCATTAAAAGGTTTGCCTCTCCACAATTTGGACATGTCAAATCCCTGTTTGCTAGTGCGTCGTCGATGCACTCGCGGCAGTATGTCTTACCACAACATGGTGTCTTGACTGGATTGACAAATCTTTGGTTGTCAATAGGGCATTCGAGCCCGCGCTCGCGGAGCTCTTTGCTGGCGGCGTCTGCGCTGGCGGCGCGCGCTTTGATGGCGTTTGTCTTCTCTTGAAACTTGTCCCATGTCTTGGTATCTGTGAGGACTTGTACGTATTCGCCGTCGGCGTTCAGCATGACGCCCTTGGCCGCCTCTTCGTCGATGGGCTTCTCGACCTTCTTGAGGAAGGATTGTGGGATACCGGTCGTCCGCTTGGCTTGGAAGACGGGCTTGAAGTCGGGGTCGTCGTTGGTGGGACAGGCTTGTATCCAGTGACCTTTGATGTTACAGCGGCGGCAGACGTAGCCCGGAGGAGGCGGATGTGACGGGACGACGACGGGCTTGCTGCTGTTGTTGTTGCGGTAGACCGGCTTCGCATGCGACAAGGCCTCTTTCTGTGCGTCCCAGGCCACCGCGGACTCGGCAAAAAAGGCCGCTTCGGGGTCGTCGGCATTTGCTATTGCGCCGCTTTGAGCTGAAGGCGCAGGTGCTCCTCTCTCACCTCGCAAGGCTCGTACGGGTGCTTTGCCGGTGACATATCGTGCTGCCCTACCCTGGCCTCGTGGAGCCGGGCGGCGGACGGCGATGACGGTCGTGGTTCGCGGGATGAGCTCCGTGTCATCTTTGTATTCGTTGGTCGGCTCGTCCTGCGGGAAGATGTGAAGGTTGTAATCGTTGCCAGCCCCTAGTCCGTTCGCGCTTATGATTTCCTTTTTGAGCTCGAAGACGCTCAAACTAGTACCGTTGAAGACGACGCGGTCGAGATCTTTGGAATTCTTAAACTTGTAGAATATAGACGAGTTCATGGTGATGTGTTGAAGCGGTATAGTGGGTTGTGGTGTGGTGGGTGACGGTTGGGAGGAAGAAAGGCGATGAGACAATACTTAAAGCCGAGAATCGCGCACGGACTCGCATCACTAGCGCGTACGGTAATCCCCACCCACCACCCACGGGAAGTGCCGTTTGAAACCCTTCGTACCGCGGATTGTAAGCGTTGGTGAAGGTCTTTTGTTTGGTCAATAAAGCCACAAAAAGTTCTGCCACACCAGCCACAATTGAGTGACATCGCGATCATTGCTTGGAATAGATACATGATTTGTAAGCCACTCTACATTTATAGTGCCACTCGAACCTATTGACGTCTGTCTACTATCCACCGGAGCCCTATACATGCGAATAAAGCTGATGTTCACAATTACCGTTGCAACCAACGAAACTGGTACCTCAAAGACTCGCCATCTGTCCGACGCGTTTGGTCCATCCATGAAACCAACGTTTCCTGCTTGTTCGAATCTGACGACCCAAGGCCTACGTGTATAGCGAGGTCCAATGCATACCATTTCAACACACATCTATTCCTCCCCAGCATCCACCTCTAGCTCATTAGGACCCATCTCTTCCCTCGCCCCTCCAGCATCACACTCATGGATGATCTTCTTCCAACCCAACGGCTCAGACGCATCTTTGATGTGCTCGATGGTGGGGAAGTAGTGTTCGTTCTTCTTCATAGTCGCAACCCAGGGGACGTTGTCGAACGTCACGACCTTCATGCGGAAATACTCGTTGTCTTTGATTTTCTTGATCTCGGAGAGGAACGTTGAGAGGTTGGGCGTCGGGGTATTGTTTACATGTGTCACAAAGTTTGTGGGTGCGAGCTGTGATGGTGTTAGTAAAAGGTCTTCGATCTTGGTAAGAGCGTACACTTACCCCGTACATATATGCCGGTGAACCACGGGCGCGCGATGAGATGTAAACATCCGAGTGAATCTTGCTAATCTGCTGACGAACAGCTTGATGCGGGCGGTGGAAGGTCGCGCCACAGAAACTGACCAGACGGTCTGTCTCAAGATCTTCGGTCGCGACAGTCGATACCTTGATTGTCTTCTCCTCGCGCTTGCGCACGACCACCGCCTCGAGATACTCGTTGTTATACATTACGTCCAGGTCGGGCGAACGGGTGACGAGCTTGCCGTTGAGAGTCAGGAGGACGTCACCTTCGTTCAGCCCGTCGCCATGGCCCGAGTCGACCTTGCGCACCATGAAGAGTTGATGGCGCTCTGGATCGGCTGTCTCGGTCTTCTCGATCCATTCTTCTGAGACGCCCATGACGCGCGCTTGACTCATCTGGACCGTCTGGAACTCGACATTCAAGATTCGTAGCTTGGGTGTCGTTCCTCCTCTGATCTCGTCGAGGACGGGTAGGAGGTTGGGCGTTGCCAGGCCAAGGTGGTATTCAACGTCCTTTCCACTATGTGATGTTCGCTCACCAAGGTAAGACAGCCAGAGTGCCTGGACAGTGCCGTCCTCTGCGATAAGCACGCCTGCGCCGCTGTGCGCGGCCTGGTTGGTGTCCACAGTAATGGCGTCAAAGTTGGTCGCACGGTATCGCGGTGTGATTGCGCTGGCAGGGATGGCTACAGTTGTGATGTCGGTAACGGTGGTCTTTGCTACGACAGGTCGGAAGTTTTGGTTGATGCCGAAGAAGATGGTCTCGGATCCTTTCTTGATGAAGTCTGTGGCGAACTTTGGCGTCTTCACGGGCGCGTTGACAAGCGAAGCATCGTACTTGATGATCGCATAGTTCTGCAGTGGGTGCATGAAGACAACCTTGGCATCAACAAAGATGCTGTCGGCAATGATCAGGGAGATGTCGCACAGGTCGTATGGCAAAGTGGCTCTCGATACAAGGACAAGACCCTGTTCGGCGTCAACAACAAGGCCATAGCCTTGCTTGTTCATCTTGGGGAAGCCATCGAGCTTGATGGGCATGTTGACATGAACCCTTACAAAGCTTCGGACAATGTCCACAGCCTCGGGGTAGCTGGAACTCATCTTGACAAAGTTCGCACGGCGCGGCACTGGAGGCACAGATGGAATGGCATCGGCAAGTGGTTTGAAATCCCACAAGCCTGTGGAGTCATTGCGTGTTGCTACCCGAATCTTTGCGTGCCAATGTCTGTCCACGGCAGTGATACTAGTATTCGCAGTATGCAAATCGCGAAGATGCTTGTACATCATAACCACTCGCTTGCGGTCGGGAATCTGCTTCATGACTTGGATGAAGGTATCTAGGTTTGGCGTCGGCTGGTTGTCGACTTCCTGTATCAACCAGCCTGACGTATAGCCGTCGGCGAACCTGAATGAACCTGCTGCCTCGCAAACGTACACGCCCGAACCCTTCAGTGATATAGCGTAAAGGCGGGCTTGTTGATACGACAGATCGTGGAACGAGGCGCCCGCAACGGAGACGAACTTGTCGGGGGTGATGTCGTGGAGATTGCCGACGTCCAATTCAACATCCATGTTCTCTCCTGCCCGTTGGATGGTCACCGAGACGGTCTTGCCCACGTGGTCATCCAAGATAGCATCGAGACGCACGAACTGCGTAAGGAGCTCTCCGTTGACGCGTATGAGAAGGTCTCCTTCTTCGATCTTGGTAGACGCAGGTCCTTGGGGAAGGACGACCTCGGCGACCAACATGCCAGTCTCCTTCGGAAACTGTGTGCGGATCTCCTTCTCCAAGGCTGGCGAGAGACCCAATCTCCGGCACTCATCGAACGGTTTGAGGATCCACTGCGTCTGAATAGTGCCTCGTGAGACGTGTTGGCCTTGGCGGATGAGCTCTAGTGCGCGCAATGGTCGGTCCAGGGGTAGAAAGTAGTCGGTCGCAGCACCGTCAGCTCGTCCACCGGCTTGCAGCGCAACAGCGAACCCATCGCGGTCCACGACAGGACTGCCAGAAGAGCCCCCGCTTGCTGCCGCCGCAGCCTGGATGTAGTTGGTGTTGAAGTCGGAGTATCCCTCACCGTACTCGGGCGCATTTCGGTCCAGTCGACTGATCACACCGGACAGAATGCTGAGCTTCTCACCGGCGTCGTTTCCGACTACGCGAATCTCGACACCGACCTTGGCGTTATCGGGGCGGAGTCTGAGGGCGGTGACGGGCATGTACTTGATCTTGGTGGGGTTGAAGCGGAGGATGCCGAAGTCGTGGACGGGGTCGCGGTAGACGGGGTGGACGTCGCACTCCTCGTGGTTGTCGAAGATGCAGTAGCCGATGAAGGGCCCGGCGCCGACAACGTGCCTGTTGGTGAGGATGTAGCCCTTGTCCGCATCCACGACAAAGCCCGTCGCCTCGGAGCTGATGGCCGGGTCCGTGTCAAACGAGCACGTCTGGCAGAAGTGTATCGACACGACGCTCTTGACAACGCTCTCGATGGTCTTCTGCCATTCTGCCGTGTCCTGCGCGGAGACGGCCGCGAGATGCGCCGCCGATGGGAGGTCGTCGAGCACGCTGAACTCGCTGCGTGCATCGTCCATGGCGTCTTCCTCGGGCGAGTGGGACATGAATCCGTTGGCAGTGTGGGTTTCTGTTTCGGGCTTGATCTGCTTCAAGGGGCGGTCGTTTGGCGGTGATGTTGGTGGTTGCTTGCGCTTAGCTGTGCCATTCTGCTCCATTGGCGGCGGCCCAGTATTTCTAGGCGTATGCGTGTGTAGGGCGCGTCTGCAGCAGTACGTGGCGCGCCTGGTGGGGGTGAGATAGGGGGTGCAAAGAGGAAAGCGCGATGGTGATGCGGGTGTTGCGGGTGTTGCGTGCGATGGCAGGCCAAAGAGACGTCGTTTGCAGGCGGCGGCGAGTGAGACTCGGCCAAGCAGCATGCCAGCCTGGAGGAGCCTGGTGCGCGTGGAAGGGAAGAGGCAGTGGTGATGCAGCTGCTCTCAATTAGGAAAATAACACACGCCCACGAAAAGAACAGAAGCGCAAAGAGAAGGCTCGAATGGCTTGCAGCGTGAAGATGCGAAGGCGTGCCTGAACTTTGAAGAGCCCTGCAGCGAATTCGCCGCGGTCCCTGGTCACTCTTCGCCAACTTCGTCATCCTTCCCGGCCCTTCTCCACCGCACCCCAACGTGAGCCACCACAACCACGACAAACGCACATCTGCATCCAAACGGTCACATCGCAGTAGGTCAACAGAGCTTTTCAGTTGTCCAGGATCTGAGTATTTTCGCTACCGACACGCGACATGCGACCATGAAGTACTTCTCCACCCCAGTCGCTCAGACAATTAGTCGACCAAGCAGAGAAAGAGCCGTGTCATCAACCAGTCACAACTGTCAACTGTCTCTCATACTCCGCTGCACCATCCACCGATCCGTTTCATACCAAAGAGCTGGGAAGAACCATGTATGAGTGCCTCAAACTTCAACATCATCCTCCACCTTAACCTTCTCCTCCTTGACGACATCGGCCTTCTTCTTGCGAGGCGTAGGCTTCTTCTTGGGGGAGCCCTCAGCATCAGCGTTAGCATCGCCCTCGGCCGCCATCTCCGCCTTGGTCTTGCGCTTCCTAGGCGTCTTGACCTTGGTCGGCGTAGCAGCGGCCTCGCCATCACCAGCAGCGGGAGCAGCGCCCAGTGGCTGTCCGTTCTTGATCTTTTCGATGTCGTCCTTGTGCTTCTCCTTCAGGCGCCAGAGCAGCTTCTTGCACGAGACAATTGAGCGACCGGCAGGGATGGGCGCACCCTGTAAGACGGTCAGTATCGAGGAGTGTGGTAAGCAATAGGACGACTTACGCTAATCTTAGCCTCGACTTTGCCTTCGTTCTCGCAGAGCACGATAAGGTACGCGATCTGTGTCGATGTTAGCTGATGGACGTACTGGGAGGCGCAGAGTGCTTGCCTTCTCGGCCTCAGACCAAGCCGCACCGCTCGCACCCGTCTTGTTAGGCGTCTTTTGCTCGGTGTCCGACATGATGATTGTTGGTGATGATGTTGGTATTGAAGGTGCAATGAGGATGATGCTTGCCGCTCTAGTTGCGACGAGTCAAGAGAGGAAGATGATGTCGTTCGGGAAGGGATGGGAACGGTGGTGAGAGGATGAGGATCGGGGTGGGCGGGGTTTTAGAGGTTTGTAGGGAAGGAGCAGCGTGCCGCCTCACCCTCACTTCTACCTCGAGCTCCCCGTGATCTTGGGATGAGAGAATTGCTGGAGTGAAGGTGCCTACCTCTACCAATCGAAACCGAATGACGAGCGGGTGGCCTCCTGCATCGCTACTATACCGACGCGACCTGGCTTCTATGGTTTCTATATCTATGCAGATGAGGTGCGTTTGCACAATCTGTTGTTATAGTATGCCCACCATGAGCTTCGCGTCGCGTAGTGCTGCTTCTCTTGTTCTGCGCGCATATCGGTACGATATTCGTTGCGCAAACATGGAGCCAGAACGCATGTACAATCCTAAACGTAATTAACACTCTTCAATTCCAACTACTCTACCTCTTCTCATGTGCTCATGACATTCCTCGTCCCAGATTGATCCGCATGTCTACCAAAGCTCGTGTCGTCAGCAAATCCACATCTACGTGTTCGCTAGCCTGTATGAAGCCTAGCTGCAACATCCCCTCCACTGTCTGGACCCTTCAACGTAACCACCTAATAACCTCGTACTTCGTAACACCTACAATGCTCGAAATCGCCTGTTTCAACTCTGCTTCCGCCATTACTGCTGCAAAAGCGGGTGCAGACCGAATCGAATTGTGTGCTGACTACGCAGCTGGCGGGGTCACTCCTTCCTTCTCAGCCCTACAGGATATACGCAAGGCAACAACGATACCGGTCAACGTCATGATCCGCCCACGGGAAGGGAACTTCAACTACTCCAAGGAAGAGTTTCAGCAAATGAAAGATGCGATTGCACTGTTCAAGCCCTTAGCTAGTGGGTTTGTGTTCGGCATCTTAAACTTCCAACATCACCTAGATGATATTCGCAATCGTGAGCTAGTTCAAATGGCTGCTCCACTCCCGTGTACCTTCCATCGCGCAGTTGACCAAGTAGAAGAGTTGGAAGAAGCTGTGGAGAAAGTCATCGAATGCGGGTTCAAGAGCGTATTGACGAGTGGTGGCATGAGGAGCGCCGCTGAGGGTGCTGAAAGAGTAAAGAGATTGCAGGAGGCATCTGGTTCATGGATCACACTGATTCTTGGGGGCGGAGTTAGAAGCACCAATGTGGAAGATCTCAAGAGGAGGACCGGGGTTCAGTGGCTTCACTCGGCCGCCATTACATTGCCAGGCGAGGATGTGGACGATGAAGAGGTGAGAAAGATGCAAGAGCTCCTCGAGCCTTTCCAGCAACCAAGCTCGGAACTCTTCTCTCATGTTTAGTGTGTCGATATTATTCATTAAGCGTGACAGGTGCTGACAGCACCGCACTGCCACAATCTGGAAATCCCAGAGGGTATCTAACGGGTATACCAGCCCTACGAATTTACATTGAACAAACATCAGACCCCGATCGGTTCAGAATTACCACGACGATCAAATATCATCTTACAACGCGTAAAGCGCATACACCAAAGCACCCACTATGGACATGCCCGTCGACCTCGTTGTGTCCACCGTAACCTGCCAGGCTGCTCCACTTAGGGTGCTAGTGTTCGCTGCGTCATCTGATGGAGAGCCCGATTCAGCGGCCGCAGTGTTCGTTTGCGTCTGCGTTACGACGTTCGTCTTCGCAGCGATCGTCGTGGCTTCTGTGACAGTTGTAGCGGATAGTGTTGTCGAGACTGCTATCCCGCTCACAGTTGCTACCTCAACGGTTTCCGCAACGGTCGTTGGCGCCGAGTACGTCACAGCAGGAATAGTAGTTGTGTATACAAAGACCGATCCCAAATCTGTTACTGGGATTGCTCCTCCAACACCGGTACCCGTGTATTTCGGAGGAATCGATAGCGTCGCGGTATTCGGTCTCTCGGCCTCATTGTTGGAGTAGATGTTGGCACTTTGGCCGTCTTTGGTGTAATCGCCGGTAAGAAGGTTTACATCCGTACCCTCTGAATGGTACTCTCCCGAGGACACGCTTCCGTAAGAGTTGTCGGGGAAGAGGAAGTTTGTGGTGAACTTGTCGTAGCAGATCGGGACGTTGATGTTCTGGACGTTGACACAGTCCAGACTTTTGCGACAGCAAAAACCCTCAGCGCGCGCCTGTACAGAGCGCTTGTCGAAGCTGATACCCTTGATCGACGAGAGGATATCAGTGTAGAGCGAGCTGAGCTCTGTTCCGACAGAAGGTGGTGTCAAGCTCGTGGCTCCTTGCGGTTGGCATGGTTCGCACGGGTCTTCTTCCGTAGCTTTCGCCATAATTTCAAGAGGCGATGCGCATGCGACCACGGCAAGAGCGAGGGACAAAAATTTCCTCGACATCGTGGAGTTCGTGGCGTATGAGTTGTGGATAGATTTCGGGTACCGAAGGACGGTTAATGCAGTTACACAATGACCGATTAAAGGACAAGACTAGTAACGAATGGCAAAATGCGAGCGAGCGAGTATGAAAGCGAATGACGGGAGAAGAGGGATCGAATGCCAAGCGAGAAGGGTAGATTCGCAGTCTATATAGGTACTGCGACCGCAGCCCATATCGCGTAGGCTAACAGGGTTAGAGAAAATAAGTCGAGCTAGCCAAGGTACCTGACAGACGGCGCCACGCAACACGATAGGACAATTCCCAAACGACTGGGATTTGTTTCCGTCGGGCGATCATCATGTGTTCCTCCCCGTACACCACTTTGCCCAGGGTGCGACCAGCTCCGGAATGCTCACAGCAGGATTGGCTGCTTTGTCACCCCCACCACACTTGGCCCCCTGCAAAGAGGAGGACACCATGGCGTTTTATTCTTGACACCTCTTGAAACGGTCGCGATCGATGCACCCCCAAGAGCACCTAAATTGACGTAAAAATCGAGTGGCTAATAAGGATTGCTAATGAAGGAAGAGGTCGTGTGATTCGTTAGGGAGTAAAATTCGGCAGCCCTGAGCCGAAGGCGGACGCAGCAGATCATACACTGTAGTACTGTACCAGTACACTGTACACTGTAGAATCCTGTCAGGCAAGCCAATATTGGGAAGACTTTCAATTCAACAACACGCAAAGAAAAAACTCATCAGTTCGTCGGATTTCCTTCCCCTTTCTCCACGAACAGACAAAGAAGATTCGAGCGCGACGTCATACCTGACCTCGCGAATCCTGGAGCCCACATGGCATGATGAAGGCATGCTCTGGTTGGTTCCTGATAATCATCACACCCACACGACAGCCGTTAGGCGCACGCGCTTAGATGAAGACCTGGGCATGCATGCACTAACGCACGACGGTTTCTGTGCATCTCGGCGATCATTTCCTTGCAGGGTGGTAGTGTGGACGGATGAGATTCTGTAGCACATGGGGCGAACGGCTGGGCATTCGTCTAACAACCCTTTTCTCACGTTTTGCGCAGGTACAGGATGCGAAAAGCAGGGGCAGGGGGGCTACTACATATCGATAATAACGGCGAGCGAGATTTTCGAAGAACTCGTTGTCGACGCACATGAAAAAAAAAAAGATAGGGAGCGGGCCCTATATCTTGAAAACCTGTGCGATAATAGCGGTTATTCGGCAATTCTGCGACCAAATTTTCGCATCCAATCGTCGCGGGCTGTCGTTCTCGATACGGGGAAGGAAATGAATTCTATGGGGTGCGCTAAGTGTTGCTCAATTTTCACCCCACCGCGCCACACGTTGGGACTAATTATAGCGTTTCGGTATCGACAAAGGAACAACGGCCGTGTAATAAGCATAAGATTTAGGGCGCAGTATGTCTTGCAGCGGAGAAGGGAAGGAGTACTTGGGGTAAGGTGCATCCGCTACGGTATTTCAAGGCTGCGAGGTTCGAATATCCGCTGCTCGTGTCGTTTGCGAAAGAAACTGACTACATAGGACTCCGTAGTAGGTAATAATAAGAACGGGGGTTCTCGACACGAGGTTAGACTGGCACTGTGGCACTGTGGGTCTCGGAGAAGACCGGGTGCATGCAATATTAAACTAACTTAGCAGCGAGAATGCACAAAAGTGCAAGCCAAGACTAAAACTTGAAGAATGTTTTCGCAATACCATCACTGTCACTAAAGGAAGTTCTTGTGTCGCCTTGTTGTGTTCGTTGAACAAGGTCATATTTTATTACACCTATTCTGCACCTGTGGAGAGCTGACTACCTACTAAATGTGAACAGCATCAGGCACGCTCGAGGTTCCGAACACCACGGATGGCAAAGTTTACATATGCTACTATTCACTCTTGTTGACTATTGTTTTCCTAATTGACAGGCAACGTGCAGCGGGCACATGTATAAATAATTGCTAGGCCACTAGACCACTTCCTGTTGTGGTGGTTGGGCAGCCCCAGCTTACCGCATTAACTGGCGGATAAGAGTTGTACAGGGGTGGATTAGGAAATATAAGCGATCCAGTTAGATAGATAGAGAGGCTTGATTAGTATTAGTTCGTCTAAGTGAGAGTCAAGGGGCTTCATCTAATTGGACTTATGGGTCCAACGGCGGACAAACTAACTGTCTAATTGGCTCTCCCTAGATGAGCTAATACTAATCGAGCCTTTCTATCTATCTGACTGGATGGTTTATATTTCCTAATCCATCCCTGTACAGCTCTTATCCGCCAGTTAATGCGGTATCTCAGACCATAGGGGATGCTTCTACACAATATATCGACACAACTTTACGCTTGCAAGCGTCCTTGTTGTCTACACTGCGCATCTAGGGAAAAAAAACTTTGGTACCAAAGGATTAGATTGCTAACTCACGCAGCGCATACCTCCAGGCTCTACAATCAGAATATGCAGAAATTGTCGAAGAACACAAAGTCATATCCGCGCCTATGTACCATCCGCACATGCAAGAAGATCATCTGTCCATGTACAAATTGTTGGAAATCACAACCTCACATGAGGAGAAGGAGAACTCAGGGTGTATCGTGGAAGGCGTTCCCATGGTATGAGGAGAAGCTACCAGGGGACTAACGCCCTGGTTGGGCACCTATATAATCCCCCCTTTGATAGCCTTCAATCAATCACTTCTTTACTCAACTTCTACCTTCAATACAAATTGCTCCATCTCCGACTCTATATACACTCGCAACACTTCATCCCGCTATACCGCCTCCTCCTCCTCCAGCAGTTCATCACCGCAAATCCACAAATGCCTTCCAACCCACAACAACAACCTTTCAGGACCCACCTTTTCCAACAATCTCAACAATCCACCTCCCATTCTCAACATCAAACCCGTCCAAATCCCTCGCAGACCACTCCTTCGGAACAAAAATCAAATCCACCGGTAACGCCAACCCACCAACCTTCATCTGCCTAACACACTGCCTCATCTCCGGTGCCAGCATCTTCCAACAAGCCAAAAGCGTGCGACAGCACGGATTGCGATGCTTCACCATGATCGTAAGAGCATGGTACTCCGGCCGAAAGGGCACCCGAAATGGTCTCCCATCCGGCCTCATCATAAGCGTCACCACCTGCCGCCGCGCATGCCACTGTATACATTCCCCATGCCACATCTTGCTCACGCGAGCCACGGGTGGCAGCGGCGGTACATCGACCATGTAGCTCTCCGGCGCCGGCGCGTCTTTGAACAGATCCTCGTTGGGCGCTGTTCTTCTGAGCTTCGGGGCGTACCGGTAGTTGAAGGTGATGGTGACTTGGTGGTTGGGGTTGGTCTCGTCGTAGGCGCTGTGCCATGCGTAGGCGATTATGATGGCTTTTAGTTCGTCGGGGAGGAGGGGGAAGGCGTGGAAGGTTGTTGTTGGGACGCTTTTGGGGGCGTCTTTGAGGGCTTTTTTGTTGGCGAGACGGGCCTTTTTGGTGGGCTTGCGGTTTTGGCGGGCGTTTTTTCCCATTTTGCTGGTGGTGAGGATGGTGGTGGTGGTGATGTCTTTTCAAGGGATGGTTGTGGTGGGATGAGTGTGAGATGCAATAACGAGGGATAGGCTTGGATGAAATCGAAGTATTCTGTGGAAGAGTAGAAAGCAAGAGCAGAGTGGCAGTAATATATGATTTTCGTCACCAGACTAAACCCGGGCAAGACCGTTCGTGGTGCTTTTAACTATGGAAAGAGCTTTGCCTTGTACCACAGTTGATCCGGCAAACGCACCAAACTTTTTGCTTTGCATGTCTCGGAGCAGAGTTTTACACCGTGAAGGTGGGTAAAGTACTTATCTATTCTGACGCATCCATAGCTGGCTCTTATACAAGAGGTAGCAGTGCAGTTCTGCGGTCCTTGCTGGCCAGGTGTTGCCTGTTCGACATTGCGAATATGTTCAGCAGAATTTTACGCTTTTTTAATGGGTGTTAGGCATGGTTGCTTTAATGATGCAGAAATAGCGCGATATGAGACTGCGAAGGTTATCGCAGTATTTTTATGTAGATAAACTCTCTGTATCGCGTAATAGAATCCTTCGTGCATATACATAGAATCACACCTTGCACTTCGCTTCCACTCATGAGCGAACTTGGAAAATGCGTCAAGAAGCGGCATAGACAGTCATCGATATCGATCCGAGAGGGTACTTCCTTCCACCGTCCACCTACGTATTTCATCCTCGACCCTTCCTCGTTGCAACACCTTACGTCACGCATCGCCAAACTGCAACCCACATATTCCGCACTCAACCACACTCCTTCACATCCTCCCTTCTGCACGAGGTACCCAGAAAGAAAGAAAACAGGAACTCGGTCTAGGCACACGTGCGCTCCACAATTAAATCCGCATTCCGTCCAACTGCACCTATCGCAAGACCGTAATAAACGTAACCAAATGAACACTCCATTCGAATCGCAAAACCGTTGAGTCGGTGTATGGGGATGCATGTGGGCACCATTTGACAACGGAGAAAACCAGAACACCCACTCAGATGCGTTATCTTAGAAGCAAACCGAGCATCACAGGCGCAAGTACACGCACCAAGATTAACCATGGTTCGACGTATGCGCTCTCGATATGTAATATGAGTTCAATCCACTCGAGCCACACACACAAGAAAAAGTTTCTTGCCAGCAGATCGTCCACATAGTTCCATCCACAAGTACCTAGGTGATGAAATCTCTCTGCGCTACCTAGACAGACAGCTACACTTTTTTCCATCTACCCAACTTGCTCAGTACTACTACCACGACTCCAACAACAACAGCGACAGCACCAGCACCAGCACCAGCAACGCACAACAGCGACCATGATATACACATCAACAAACCACACGAACGCAGCCGACTACGCAACGCAAATCTACGGGCTGAGAGCCCGCACCGAAGAAGCCGACCTCCTCCCCTACTGGGCCTTCAACCAGCAACAACAAGAGCACCACCCGCCATCAAAAACGTCGCAATCCCATTATGCGAATGGGAATACGGTACAGGCTGCGCATACGGAGCAGCGGACTCGCGTTAGGAAAACGTGGTGGAGAACTAGTTCTCCGGATTATGAGGCCAGTAGCACAGACGAAGCTATGAGGAGATTGTTTACGAACTTGGTCATTGCCAGGCCTGAACCGTCATCAGTGGGCCTCGGACAACAGGGCCAGCATGTCAAACCTATAGACCTCAGAGAACGAGGCCAGCATGCCAAACTCCTGGACGTTAGAAATCAAGGCCAGCATGTCAACCCCATAGACATCAGAGAACAAGGCCACCAAGTCAAACCCATGGATTTCAGAAATCAAGGCCACCAACTCAAACTCATGGAGATCAGACAACAACAGCAAGGCCACCATGTCGAACACATGGACCTCAGAAAACAAGGCAACCAGTTCAAACCCATGGACGTCAGAGAACAAAGCCACTACATAAATCGCATCGACCTCACAAAACAAGCCGACGACCTCAAACTCATCTGGAAAAGAAAACAAGAATTACTCCAACACCCACCACATACACGAACACAAGACAATCCACTTCTCTCCCCAACACCGCGCGCACCATTGCACCAAGAGCTAAGATGTAGCAGGTCAGCCGTCCTCAACAAGACCGCAAACCCATACTTCAACCCAAGCCCAAACCAAAACTTTCGCTTCCAACTTCCCCCCAGACCCGCTAATCCAAAAGCTAAATGGCCACCAGGTGTTTACGCCTATGTCGACGGTCCGCCGCCAGGGCTTGATACGAGGCCGGGCCAGTACCCGGCGCATGTGCACTACAAGGCTGCTATGGAAACGCCGGTTATACCTTGTGTTGGTTGTAATTTGATGTGGGGGCCGGAGAGTGGGATGCATCTGCGTGGGTGTCCAGGGCCGCAGAGGTCTAAATGTTGGATTGGGATTGGATATTGAGAGTGTGGTGAGGGTGGTGGTAGGCGTATACAGTGTGGATCCAAATGGGAAGAGGGCGCAGAGCTGTGGTGCTATGGTGAATCGTGTGGAGGAAACGTAGAGATATTTCTGGTAGGGAGACGGCTGTTTGTGCGAGGTTGGTACCGTGGTTTCGACACCCATCCTCCCACGATAGAATTCGGTTCCTCTTCACGAGCTCGCCTTTTCAGCTGGAATGTTCTGTTCTCCGTCCTGTGGAAGCCCTAGGGGAGCAGGATTGAGATGGGAGGACGATGATATAGATCTTTGTTTACTTCGATTGTAAGCTAGAAGAGAGGCATCTTGTGTTAGCATGGCAGCGGGCTGATAGCATTTGTAATAATTAGTCCAGCTGATAGGAGCCCTTCACATTGGGCAAAAGGTCGACGAATCGGAAGTAGGATTGGGATAGACGAAAACATGGGGTATCTTATTAGAAATCTGTAACGTGGGCTCAAATCGAAATCGTAGCGCCTGCGTTCATCGCAGGCCGGATATATCTCTTGACATGGAGTGGACGCGGTCTTCGAGCTCTCTCTTCTTCCGCTCGAGTTGGCGCATCTCGTCCTCTTCACGTCGGAGGTCTTGTTCGGTTAGTGGAGCAGGTGGCTCTGGTTGCTCTTCAGCTTCATTGACGTCTTCGTCCATGAAGTCTCCTCGTGATCGGTTCAGTTTACCGAGTTGGGTCTGCTGCTCTGCGAGACGGCCCTCGTAGTAGTCTATGGATGCTGTGACTTGGGCATGTCGTTGGCGCATCGCGGCGATCTTGTCGTGTGCGCCAGGTATTGGGCTGCCATGGTCAGATTGGGAGAGCTCTTCTGGGAGAGGTCGGACATACTACACGCCAAGAAGCTTCTCGGCTCCTTCCAAAAGCGATTCGACGTCTACTTCGTTCTTGTTGTTTCCATCGTACATCCGGTAGCCCAGGCCTGATCCAGCGCCACCTCCCCCGCCTCTCCGTATCTTGTCGACTAGCTCATTGCCGAGTACTGCAGCCACAGCCGTGTTACGCCTGGGTGCTCTCACGGCATTGGCGCCACCTCCCGATATGGTAGCACCGCCTCCATTGGGGTTGAAGATGGTGTTGCGCCTGTTGGTCGAGGCCGCTGGTTCTGCGTGTTTGGGTGCTGCGGGAGGGGGCGGAACAGAGAAGAGGGCGCGCTCGTGTAGCTCGGTGTCTCGGATCAGGCTCGTAATGTCGTGGTTTTGCAGCAGCGCGTTGGTGAAGATCTTGGGCGGGGCGAATCTGGGGTGTGTTCAGTCGTAGAGGCGGGATGGGGAAGGAAGGAGGGCCCGACGTACGGCAACTCGGCGATTGAGGCGGCGCAGAGCGATATCTGCTCGAGGTGCGCATCCAAGAGAGCCATAACGGACATGGAACCATAGAGGTGTGTATGGGTATGCAGTAGCGGAGTGGGGCGGGGTGGTAAACACAGATGTCTTGGCGGTGGACTACCTCCCACGGTCCGACGTTTCCCCGACTCGCCGCGCGGGCGTCAGGGCAGCAGCTGGAGCTTCGACCTCAGCAAGGCATCAAGACTCTATCACGCGCACCTTCCCTCCTCTCCACCAACATACCAAGAGCGACCGTCATGGCGGACAACATGGAAGGCGTCGTCGCCGAGGGCGAGCAGCCCAAAATCGAGAACGTCGAGCAAAAGGCGATTGCTGGTAAGTAGCCCTCTGCCCACTTCGCCGCGCAGCATGCCCTTCACCTCCAAGTGTCCCTGCACCAACTGCACGACATCATGGCCCGTCCGCAAGATGTGCCCCAACCACATCATGGCCACCGAGATAGCATCTTGCAAGTACCTGTACCAGCGCGCTGACCCGACCACGGTAGACATCCGGGCCAACTTTGTCCTGCTGGAGCGAGCCGTAGCCCAGTTTGATACCCGCTTCACCCTGCGCGCCCTGCGCTCCATATCGTCGCTCCGCAAGAGGCTCACCGACCGCGTACTATGCTCCGTCATCATCCTGACATACTCGCCCAACAACGCCACGGCACGCACATTCATCGAGTACATTGGCATGGATGGCGAGGCGATACAAAGTGTCGTCTCTCAGTACAAGGAGGAGGTGCAGCTTAACAAGAACAACACCAAAGAGCCGCTGCCTGAGGTAGACGTGTACATAGCCATCCTGATACAGGTAAGCCTTCCAGCCATGGACCGAATGCGGTGATTGACAAGCCCAGGTATACCTCTACGATCAGAAGGAGTTTGACGAGGGCGCCGAGTTTGCAGAGAAGCTGGTGGACAAGATCCGAGAGCTCAACCGGCGGACGCTCGACTCGCTCGCAGCCAAAGCCTACTTCTACTTCTCCCTCTTCCACGAAGAGATGGACCCGAAGCCCCCCTCCAAGCAGTCGCCCGTCATCCACATCCGTGGAAAGCTCCTTGCTGCTCTCCGAAGTGCCGTGCTCCGCAAAGACCCAGACACGCAGGCGTCCGTCACCACCCTACTACTCCGGAACTACCTCTCCACCGCCGACATCACACAAGCCGACCTCCTTGTTGCGCAGACACAGTTCCCGCCAAACGCTCCCAACAACCAGGTCGCGAGGTACCTGTACTATCTTGGCCGCATACGCGCCATCCAGCTGTCCTACACCGAGGCACACGAGCACCTAATCAGCGCTACCCGCAAATCGCCCTCCGCCCACTGTGCAACGGGCTTCTACCAAGCGTCCATGAAGTTACTCATCGTTGTTGAGCTGTTGATGGGTGACATTCCCGAGCGTGACGTCTTCAGCCAGCCTCGACTGGAGCGTGCTCTGGAGCCCTACTTCCGCCTGGTCCAGGCAGTCCGCGTTGGAGATCTGCAGGGGTTCTTGAAAGTCGTGCAGATGTTCTCGTCCGTCTTCCACCGCGATGGCACCTATACCCTCATCCTCCGCCTGCGACAGAACGTCATCAAGACTGGTATCCGCATGTTGTCCCTTTCCTACTCACGCATCTCCCTCCGCGACATCTGCATTCGCCTGAGTCTAGAGAGCGAGGAGTCGGCCGAGTACATTGTTGCAAAGGCCATCCGCGATGGAGTCATAGAGGCTTCCATCGACCACGAGAAGGGATTCATGCAGACAAAGGTTGCTGGAGACATATATGCGACCCGCGAGCCTGGAGAGGCTTTCCACGAGCGTATTCGGGCTTGCTTGACCCTGCACGACGAGTGTGTCAAGGCGATGCGCTACCCCATGAACCAACATCGTTTGGAACTCAAGAACGCCCAGGAGGCACGGGAGAGGGAACGCGAGTTGGCCAAGGAAATTCAGGATGGCGACATTGACGAAGAGGACGCGGCTGGAGACTTTGAGGGCTTGTAGAGAACATGGCAGCGTCGACGAAGGTGGCTTGAGCATGTAAGATAGCCGTGCCCACAAATGAGTGGAAGTCACGTCTTCATGATGCATGAATAGAAAAGAACTAACATTGCTATGATTGAGTAATCTTGTGCATTACATTTGTGAAGCCAACGTGTGGAATGTTGACAGATGTAGTCCAAAGTCGCTAATTTCACAGAAGGGGACCCATGCGCACATCTACTATGCGCTAACCTATTGTGGCAAACTTCCGCTTAGTCCCCGCAGCTTATCCAAGATACCAATACAAGCTGCAACACAACGGTACCCCACACCCACATAACGTCACGCCCAATCTACGACGACTGGCTACACTTTTCAGCGACCCTGTGTGCGTGTGCTCAATCATGCTTCACTGCCACAGCAATGTACGATCGAACGCCCCATCCGCCCTTCCCATCAACTAACACCGGCCTCCAGGATTGACGTACCGCGGCGTCTCCGGCGCGCAATCCACCTCAACGACGTCGCGCTCGTGCGCCGCATAATCCGCACCAACCCTTCCTACCTCCGCAACCCCGACTTCAACGACCGCTCAAACACATCCCTTCACCTCGCCGCGAAACATGGCTACACAGCCATCGCCGAGTTCCTCATCGAAGCCGGGCACGAAGCCGACATGGTGTCCCGCAACAACGACTTCGAAACGCCACTGATGCTCGCAGCCATGGCCGGGAAAGAGGAAAGCGGAGTTATGCTTGCACGCCGCTTCCCAGCCAGTATCGCCTGGAAAAACAAACACGGCATGGACGCCCTCATGCTATCCTGTGCGTCCGGAGCCGGAACCCTCCATCTGATACCCACGCTGATCCTTCTCTGTCCCTCGATCCTCAGCGCGGCCGATCACAATGGGAATACGGCGCTGCACCATGCGTCTGCGGCGGGCGAGTTGAAAGCGTTGAGGATGCTGGTCCAATACGGCGCGAACCCGTTGGCGATGAACGTGTACAATTGGACGCCTGTTCATTACTCGGCTACCAGTGCTGCCGAGGCGTATTTCAAGACGTTGATTATTGATGTTGAGAAGAGGAAGGCTGAGGGTAGGCGCAAGGAGGTGGAGAGGGAACGCCAGAGGAGTGCGGGGGTTAGGCTTGTTACCGAGGGGGAGGGGGAGGGAGTGACGAGTGGTGGGGATAGACAGAGGGCGAGAGATGATGCTGCGATTGCGGGGTTGCCGCAACCGGGTATGGAGTGGAGTCCGGTGGAGAAGAGGAGGGCTATGACGCCGACGGAGGGGAGGGGGTGGGGGTTTGCTACTGCTGATGCTGCGAGGACGAGGGCGGGCACGGGGGAGTCTCTGTAGCCATGTCTTTTCTTCTTTTTATGCCTATGCAAGTTTTGTGGCTTTTTTGTTTTGTTTGCTTAACTCGCAGGTTCTTCTTTTGGGGCGTTGAGACTGCGGGGTTGTTCACCAGGTTCACTCCGGAAAGGTATGCGTATTCTATTCTATTGTGTTTGGTTTTCTTTCGTCTCTGTAGTAGGGAAATGGGTTGAAGATATCGTCTTTTTGTGTGAACAGATTTGCTTCTCCCCAATATATACCCTTGTCAGTCCCGCAACGGCAACGTGCCATATGCTCGCAAACAATGTGCTTTTGAAGAGAGACATGACAGATAGTTACCAGGTACACGCTCAACTAGCTCACCTACCCGGTACGTATCCAGGCCCAAAATCCTCGTTTTCTTATCCCCCATCCACATCAAAGCGACGACCCCCCATCAATAACCACATTCTGGCCCGTAACACTCCGACTCAACGCCAAACACCTCACCTGATCCGCCACATCCTCCACAGTCGCCAACCTCTTCAACTTAGTATTCCCAACCGCAGCCTTCCTCTTCTCTTCCGGAAACTTGAGCCCCCACTCCGTCAACAACATACCAGGACTCACACAATTCACCCGCACCCGCGGCGCAAACACTACCGCCAAGCTCTTCACAAGATGGATCTGCGCCGCCTTGGTAACCGCATACGGAACCGAGCTCCCACTCGGCTTCACGCCCGCCACACTCGCCGTGCTAATAAACACGCCCTCGGTAGCGGACAAAGCGTCTTTGGCGGCATACGCGAGCCAGAGATGCGTTTTTACGTTCATAGTGAAGCATTTGTCCCAGTCGGAATCGTCGATTTGTTGCTCGATGTCCGTGAAGGTCGTCATGCGTGTCCAGCCTGCGTTCGAGATGACGACGTCGAGGCGGCCCATTTTGTTGATGGTTTCGCTGACGAGGGCTTGCACGGACGGCTTGTTGGACATGTCGCCGCGGATGAGGTGGATGCGTGGGGTTGAGGCGCTGCTTGGGCCCGGGATGGAGTTTAGTTCTGATAGGAGGGTTTCGGCGCGGGACGAGTTTGTGGAGTAGTTTATTACCTGGGGTTTGCTTTGTTGGTTTTTTTAGGGGCTTTGGGAGGAGGAGATGGTAATAGGATACGTACGACGCGGAAGTCTGGTGCGAATGCGCGGGCTATTTGGGCGCCTAGACCTGCTGAGCTGGCGGTTATGAGGACTACTTTTGTGGCTGCCATTGTACTGTCTTTTCTTGTTGTTTACTGGAGAGTTGGCAGAAGGGAACTTTTGAATAATGTATGTTTCAATATTCAACGCGTTAGCAATGGGCCTTGCATATTTATGGAACGCGGGGTGGACGCGGGGTCGTTCCACTTGCGAAGTATAGTCTACTACTTCTAGCTTTCACAACGGCGTTAACAAGTTCATTAATTCCGCTGTCGCGGTGTGGTTCCGTGGACCCTTGCGCCATGGTGGATCCGTACACGTGTTGACGTGCAGACCATATCACCCCCAAACTTTCACACTTTCTGCCCAATTCCTGCAGACTAAGCCACTCATGGTGCAAACATGCACCTAGTTCTCCTTGCTATTAGCTCCTCTCGCGTTCTTCTCATCTCGACATCACCCTTGCCCACCAATTCCTCAGGACCAAGCTCACGAATCCGGTACCCATCAGGACAATACTTCTGATTCCCAGGTACCATACCGCCAAAAGCCCGCAGTATCAAAGCCTTGGGTCCCCATCTCGCGGAAAATGATGGCTTAATGTACCATGGATGCGCAGTGTAGCTGCAGAAGTGGGCGCGACCAGAATGTCCGTTCATCTCCGTGAACCATTTGACGCGCAAACAGTATGGACGGGGGAGAAACAAGTTTCGGAGTGCCCATTTACGGACATGGATAGCCGTGTTGAAGAGGTGGGAGTAGACGGCTGGCGGATCTGGAAGCCTAACGCCAAAGTCAGCAAGAGTACAATGAGCAAAAGAGAAAACTAGGTAGTGGCTTGACTTACTTCATAGCCGTCCTCAAACGCGGCTCAAGCACCAACATAGCCACGCCATACGCCACGGGCTTCAAACCCCGCGGTAAATTAAACAAACCAATATCAAAAGTGCCCTTCGCAAGCGCCGCATTCGATGCCGAAGGCAGCATACTCTTCGCTTCGTACGCCGCACTCCAAACCTCCAATTCCTCCAACCAATGCAAACCGTCCCGCCATCCTTTACTCGCAGAAGGCAATGTGTGAGAGGATATCTTCATCGCCTCACCCAGATCCTTCCAATACACACCCAAAGCACACTTCTCCAAATCCGTCACACACCGCCACTCATACTTATCTGTCCAACGGATAGGCTCAAGCGCCATGAGGCTCAGCGTATATAACATATCCTCATTCTTTATCTTGCCCGCTTTGATATAGCGGCCATGAAGGTAATTCACCAACGCGATACCGTTAACATTTCTTTCAGAACCGGGTTCATTGGCCATGACTTCCGCTAAAAGCACGCCCGTGTCTGCCGCACGCTTTGAAGTTTTCTCCGGAGTCGCTACTTGGCCGGTGGCGATGATTAGGTTGGATATGCTGGGTATGCCGTAGGTTTTGAAGAGGGCGAAGAAGAGCGAGAGGGAGAATGTGCTAGGGAATTCTTGCGTTGTGAGCTTGAGGTGAATTTGATGCGCGTCGTTGAGTGTCATGTCGGCCCATGATGAGCGAGTGGGATACTGTGGTTGTTGTGTCAGTGCTGCGATGGAAGGGTGGTGTTGTAGTGACTGGTGCTTCGTACGTTGAAGTGGAGAGGGATGCTGTCTCGGTATCTGTACCGAAGAAGTCGGACGGCAAGCCAGTAGATGACGAGGGCGGATAGTATCCAGACTTGGGTGCACGAAGCAATGTTCTTCCCATAATTCACGATCCACGGGATCATAGCTGAGTTGGTATTCGATTTCGGTGTAAAGGAGCAGAAAGCTCTTAATGCCTCAATCTTTTCAACAGTCCAAGTCATAATTTGAATGGTAGAACACAAAAGCGAAGCGTGCCAATATGACAACGGAGAAAAAAAAAAGAAACAGACAGATCTAACGCACTTGATCCAAGGAAAATCAATGACAACACAACATTGCCAACCCCAAACATAAAAATACTATTGTCGCCCCGATTCGAAAGGAAAAATACATGGAGGCGCGCAGCCCCCAAGGCACCTAGCAAGCCATGTAGGTAATCGCGAACGCGACTGTGCCTCTTGGAAGCGAGTCCCGACAAAGGGATTAGATGAAAAAGATTCCATACACCGAATCATATTAACTCCACCTCTTGCACAAGGGTACACCTGCATCAGCACACGGCCTTGCTTTCTTCTCTTCCCACGCCGTGGCCGCCCAATTGTGTATCGGATCAGTAGTCCACAATGCGGTATCCGTGATGGTCTGGATCTGGGTTCTCTACCATTCGTATCTACACGTCTGCGGTGTGGCTGTCTTGATGGACGGGCCGCTGACCGATCAGAAGGGGTATCGCGAGATCGAAGCATGTTCGCGATAGTCACTGAGGTTCGTCCTCATCTCTGGTTCGGACTTGCAAATGCACCGGTACGATCCAACCCAACCCAATCCAACTGGGGCGAGTATCGTAATGAGACAGAAAAAAACCTACGTGGAATTACAGTCGCAATGCCACTTTGTGTTTTGTTAGTGTTATTTATAAGTCATATTGCTACGGAGTATGTATGTCAGCGTTAAAATCTGAACGTTTCGTGGGGCGATGAGTGGGATTCAATATCTAGGACGAAGGTAGGGGGTTGAGAACCATCCTATACAAACCCAGCTATCTCCGCAAAGTCCGCAACAGCATTGGCAAGACGGAGCCTCAACGCGTCAACCACGCATGATAATATTCCCCGATAGGCATCATTGTACGAATTTGCTTGTCCACGTCTCCATTACGCCTTCTGTTATCAGGGGCGGTAGGTAGAGTATGCTAGGGTACGCCCTCTTGTTCAGCCCCCG
Organism: Decorospora gaudefroyi; assembly: GCA_010015605.1. Lineage (NCBI taxonomy): Eukaryota > Fungi > Ascomycota > Dothideomycetes > Pleosporales > Pleosporaceae > Decorospora > Decorospora gaudefroyi. Next base: position 29,882 of record ML975339.1, read on the forward strand.
CCTCGCACAAGGATTCAATAATGCGCGTTAATATCTTTTTCTTATTGTTCGTTCGGCCGGTGTGTGTGGGTCTTGATGCGCAGATGATGCTGGAGGGGGGCGCAGATGATGCTGGAGGGGGGCGCAGTTGTTTTGTTGATTGCCGATGGATGGGATGACGCAATTCGGGGACCATTGAAGTGGCCTCGGGAATTGGGATGGAAGAGCTCTGGAATAGCAATCATGTACTCCGTACCTATAGTAGGAACAACACAACGCAACAACAGTCGTTTAAATTATTAGAATTGCTGCTCTTTATAGTACCCAAAGTACATTCATTCATGACTTTACAACTTGGTAGTTTGGCTTGTAACAGAATGTTATCGCGTGTGTTGTGATGATCCTTTGCTAAGCTAAGCCGATCATGAAGTATTGTTTGCCCTGGTACGACCATCGTGCCGGTACCGGTACTGCCGGAGGACCGGACCCTTACCCGTATACGACAATCAAATAGATCCATACCAGTAAAGGAACTATCCCGTAGGCCATGGGGGCGGGAGCTCGAAACCAGTGTATCGATCAAGATGGCGGCTACGGCAACATCTGCCTTAGGTTAGTGTGAGAGCTCGTGGTAATCAATCAGAAAACACACTCGAAGCTCCATTACCAAGACTGCGCAGGTGCCGATAACAAAGCAAATGCATACTATATACCGGACCAATCTTCCATATGACCTGCCACACGCGGCCCGTGCGAAGAAGCATTGGCACGCTGGGAAGCACTTTGCGGTCTCGACCTTTAACAGCTGCAGCAGGAAGTGAGCTGGAGAGGTACTAGATTAGCGTACCTGTTTGCGTTGTCGTTGCGTACCGTTGTGTTCAAGCCAGCAAACTAAAGGACGATGGCAACTAAGAAAATATAGTATATTTTAATGAGTTAAGCAAGATAGAAGGCGCCGCGAGAATAACTTCGCCGACAAGACTTGGTTAACTTCCCTTTCAAATGACAACTTGAAAGATGCATCGCAGGAACAAGACCTGCGTCGTCCCCAAGGGTCAAAAGAAATTGACAACGCCTTGGATCGGCTTATGAGGTCCTAATCTCATCCCAGTTGATTTGTTCTCTCAATGCTCATCCTCAAACTCATCCTCACCGTCATCATCGTCATGGATCGAATATACCACCGGTTCAGAAATGAACTCAAACGCGGCAGAAAGGACCTATGTAACTGCATTGACAACAGTGCTAATGGTATTCAGAGCAGAACCCGTCGCTGTGGCAGTAACAGTAACAATAATCGTAGCAGTTGCTGCCAGCGTCATGCTCGGGTCGTAAGACTTAGGTGGCCAGATATAGGAGTTGGGAATGATGGGCAGAGAGGCGAATCCGAGCTCTTTCATCTCGAAGCGGAGGTGAAGACTGGACATTAAGGCCTGTACATCTCAAAGCGAGAGTAACCGCGTTGATGGTCAGTTTCAGTGTCGTCTTTGATTGTGTGACCTTAAATGCTCCTGTCTGTCGTCATTTATCGCTCTGAACGTAGCTATAGTGTTCGTTCATCGAATTCTCTTTGTCTTCGCTTCGCCGTCCGGATTGGTTCCAGATACTCCCCCTTTAAATATCTCCCGTCTCTTGCCAAATGGTACTAATCACAATAGCGAGTCTAACCGGTGCTTCAGCGTACTTACGATGCGCTGGATCTTTTGCCCTTTCTCGACCAAGGCTCGCGCCGTATTGGATACAGCGGACCATCGGGTTGTTGAGTGCGGCCCGAAAACACGCAATCGACCCATCCGCGCCCGATCTCACCGGTATTGCTGAGCTCAGAAATGCACATCTTCGTCATTGGCCGCATCGCTCCTGGACTGCAATGAAGGACCACAAGGTTGACCAACGAGATCATCGCATCGACAAGGCTGAAGATCGCGGGGCGATTGACAACTCACGATTGCATAGGAACCCCGCGTCTTGCAAATGACTGCCAACACATATTTTTTGAGCCTCATCTTGGGATTTTTGAATCCTGCGACATAAATGGGGTATGTTGGTCGGCGAAAATGATGGATAGTGGTAGCAACCGGCTTCTCTTGACAGCGCACCATGTCGATTAGCGATAATTCGACCGTGGCCGCATCGCGCGACCATGACGGGATGGATGGGTATGCGTACGGGGTAGGAGATTTATCAGTCAGTCCGGAAGAGAGATCGTAAGTTCACTTCCACGCTGTGCTCCTAGAATAGGCTGACATTCCGTGTTCACAGACCTTATGCGAATGCGCAGATGATATCGTTAGAAATAGGCACTAAAGCAGTCCGATTCCGGGTCCACGATACCGTCCTAAGCAGGAGCGACGTGTTCGCAGCCAAATTAGCATCATGGGACTTCATCTCCGCAAAGCCGCCCATACCTCTGCCAGAGCTTGACGAGGCGACTGCGCATACGCTTGTGCATTACTTATACACTGGCAAATACCAAAGTCTGAATGCCCAGGCTTCATCCGATAAAGCCATCCCCGAAAGCTACAAGCTTGGTGCGGGTGTCTATTGCGCAGCTGTTCGTTACAAGCTACCGGGGCTCGCGGAGCTGGCCAAGGAACAGATAACCTCATTCGACGATGATGTGACGATTTTCGATATTCTTGCTGTGGCGAGAGACCATGCGTTCCCACTACTACCGGAGGAGGACGCGTGGTATCCGACGTACATTGAAGGCGCACTTAACCACGCTATGACCGCAAATCCCGAGCCCTTCAGAAAGCCAGATTTCGTCACGCAGATCGAGGGCAACAGTAAGCTGCTTCAAGTCGTCTGGAAGACCGTCATGAGCAACTACGTCCGAGCGCCTGTGACGCCGGTCGCGGAAGACGATGAGGCAGTAACTCCGATCATAGCTGTCCTGCCGGAGGTATCCGAATCAATCGAATCTGGAGCGCTTGAGCCGTCTACAAACCCTCATCATGTCCTTGCTGACGAAGTGGAGCCCGTGAACGAAGCTATAGCAGTGCTAGCCGCTGCAGACAACACAGCTGATGCACCCAGCGCGGATGTAACAGCCGACATTGAGACCACCCAAGAAATCTCTCTGGAACTCGAAGGTATTGAGCCTACGCTAGAGGCTCCAGCCACACCTGAGCCCTTCACAGACGAACTTGGCTTCGGACAAAGCAAAACGTACCAACGAATGGGCAAGCAGTCGGAACAGGTCGGTGTGGGTAACGGATCCACTGGGGAGCCTATGGTGCCCGTTCATATACGTTCAGACTCCGTGATGCAGGTCGAGAACGTGGTGGTAAAGCCTGAGGCGGAAGCGATAGCAAGCATCGATGCTGAGCTGGCGAAGGACGGCGATATTATGATAAATGAGACGAAAGATGCTGCAATCCGGCTTAAAAAGAGCAAGAAGAAAAAGGGAAAGAGTAGACTCCTTGAGTGAACTCGGTGATGTTGCATGAAGAGCATTAGGTGCGAGCAATACATAGGTGGAATGAAGCACGCTCGGGTTAGAGATCGAGTGCATTCATATCGTCACTATCCGCCACAATGTGTGTATTTTGTGTGGTTGTGAGACATCATCCCCTGAAGATCATAATAGAGGGAAGAGACGCGGTATGCTTCAGCGATGTCTGTGTGTCGGCCTTCCTATCCTCCGATCGTATGTGCTGAGAACGTCCTTTCGAGAACATCTACTCTCGCTCCTACGTATCCTGATTAGCAGTGTGGCTATCCACGCGTGCTCTCTGCCTTCATTCGATCATTAGGCATGGACGCGCTATAAGCAGGTTGATTTCGAGCAGGACAACGGTCTGGTACCTACGTAGGGAATTCAGTTTCATCAAAAAGTTGATGAATGTTCTCTTCGATCGCAAAGTACCGATATTAATGATTGAGACAGTCCGTTCCACGTGTTCAGGCCTGTTCAACAGCTATAGGGCTTCTAGCGTACTTGTGTGAAACGAGGTAGTCTGGCGGGCGAGATGTGCATGATAGCGAATGAGCGACTTCGACTTCGATGAGCTCATGCGCTCAGTCCAGCACATGCTGGAGCGCATTCTAGTCGCCTAACGTGCGCCATGATCAATGTTGCGATCGATAATGGAGAAGCTCTGCGAAGACGGGAATTACGAAGTAGACAGCAACAGCAGTACCGGTAATGTAGTCTCTCAAGGTGCAGAAAAGAGTGCAAGATAACGTTTTAGGGACTACACAGATACCTACGTAGTATAAGTAAGCAGACTGTGTAGAGAAAATACTCTAACAACCTTCGCGGTGTTTTATCTCGCACTTTCTCTTGCCTGACTTCCCGACGTGCCGACTCTCGAGCTATCTTACTGGATGAACTCTCCAACATCGAGTTCCGCCATTTCGAATCGGAAAACGCGGACGCTTCCTGGTTCAAGGGCAAGCGTTTGGGAAAAGAGGATGTAATGGAAAAGACGGCGAGACGAGGTCTGGCGAAGAAGTTGGAACTAATGTTTAGCGCCCGCACGGTCCCACCCTAAGCTTAATGTGCATTAGCTCCTTTGCTTATGATTGATTACCACGGGCTGCGCTTCACAATTGTTCAGCCTTGTGACTCCCTCGTGCCCCCTCTCTATGGCCCTTTAACGCCTTCTACAACCCGGACGGCTCCTTCTGCTATGACAACACACGCAGGAGGACCGCGACTATTGCCTCGGTGGCTACTCGCGTTTTCTCGCTTAACCTACAATCACCCGCGTTGCCTTCTTCACCTTCGCACCGCGGCATCCCCTCGCGCGTTCACACTGATGTGTATGAACACAGCCACGCACATGTGAGCGAGTCCAACGGGCGCCCCAGATGAATATCGCGTATGTATGTATTCAATTCAGAGACTGCCCGCAAATGAACAAGATCACTAGTTTCCATACACAGCTTTGTGAGCACCATCACATATCTTCCAGCAGCACCATCCCAATTGTTATGGCATAGCAGCCTGTTCCCTTCACGATACCCACGAACTGTATAAAATTTCAAAATTAATGCGAGTATGACGGCCCTGAACAAAGCTACAATTACAACCCGGCATTGCTCACCCAGGTTGATCACTCCTTTCACATCTAGATTGTAACAACACCTTCAACACCTTCAACACACACCGCTGGTATTCCAAACATACATTTATATACCATCATCTCCTTCCTCTCAGTGTCCGACTCGAAGTCCGCGATATCCTAGGCCCGCGCCTCAAGCGGAGTATCGATGTGTAACTCTCTTGCTGGTAGCGTCGCACATCCTCAATGTCGTTCCAGCAAGTCTTGGGACGGATCGTTGCGAGTTCTTCGTCTGTATATTGGTCAGCACGGATATGCTTCACGAAGGGGCTAGGCACACGTACCATCCAGATGGCTCTTTTGTCTTCTGGATTGGAAGCACACCAACTTCCAGTATTTTGAGCGGTGTTTGCAGAACACGCCGATGCTGGACAGTATGACCATGACGAAGATGGCGACCAAAGCCAAGATGGCTTCTTTCGACCACAGTGGATTGCGAGGTGAAGCTACGAACATTGACGTGCCTGGGAAGGTTTGATAAGTTGGCTATATTTTGCAAGACTGACAGTGCTTATTTAGGCTGTATAGGAACGCATACTTACTGTTTGCAGACATGTCGTCTGAATGTAGCTTATAATACTCCGTAGTAACTAGGTACAAGGCCTGCACTTAGGTTATGGTCTAGTGAAGATCTTATTTAGCACTAGATACCGTTTCGAAGACGTTGAAGTAAGTCAGGAATGAATTGTGAACAGAATATGTTACATTGCAACTGTGATCGTTGGTGAGTGAGCAAGAGAGCATATGGACTGTAACGCTTGGCATTTGCGCGCTGAGGTGAAACCCCTGCGGCGCTAATCCCTGCACCACATGCCTCCATCCACTGACATTCGAAGCAGAAAGCCACTGACATTCGAGGCAGAAACGCACACCTTCCCCATTCGGCCTAGCAAAAGACATGTTGGCCAATTCATGCGGGCAGCGGTATGGCACACTGCAAGTCTGCAACTGCCCACACACATTTACATTGATCGGGGACTTCACACTACCACGTGACTACGCGACTACGTAGTCTCTCTTCAAATGGCGTAAGTTTGCTGCACGACAGTCACACGCAACCCTAGACTAGGTATGAACCGGCAACGCTGCAACGCTGTGGGCCCGGTACTATACCCGCCTACAGCGACCTACTTACATCCTTCGGGAGGTTTTCGAAAGGGCGTTGAAATAAATCCATCCATCCATTGTGCACAGACTAGAAAATCGGTGTGGAGGCGTGGGACCTTAGCCCTTGCTATTCAGCTTTTGGCCTTTTGCAAACCTCAAATTCGCTGACATTACAGCATCGGAATGTCAACATTTCTGTTCACTTACTAAGTACAAGAGATGGCCAACAAACTTGATAAAATGCGATACCTACCGACACTACAGCCGAAACCAGTAACTGGTAGGTATATGTCGGGGCATATCATTAGGAACAGTAAAGTGCAGTGAATTTAGACACGACTTTCTAGAAGGAAAGGATAAGCAAGCGTAAAGAACCAATAAGCAACCAGAACCAAAGAGCTCCACATCATCAATAGCATGAGAGTAAAGAACCAACTACCCAAGTAACAAAAACAAGACGCGAAGCAATCAAGCAAGAAGCAGAAAACAAGCGTTCTGTAAGTGTACGGAATATATTCAATCTCATTCCTACCTAACCTAACCCAACCCAACCGCAACCTCACCATCCAAAACCCCCCTTCGACCCTACCACAACGAACAACTGCGCTCAGCGAGAGAGAGGCAGAAAACAAACTTCTTCAAAATCCAATATCCGAAAACGCAAGCTTGTCCCAGCGGATTAGGTAAGGAAGGGTTAAAAAAAACCTGACGACAAAAGAACATATATATAAATATCTTCAAGACGTTAATCGACTTTGTTAAACGGCTGACCCAGCACTTCGAACACGGCACGGGCGGGCCTGGGGGGTATAAACATCGAAAGCACAAGAAGGGGCAAGAAGAAAAGATGACGCAGCTACAGCTTGCTTCCCACAATAATTAATAGCCAGGGAAGACAAGTTTTCGCCACACCAGAGAATGGGAAACTAGAACGGAGAAAGCCCAAAAAAAAAACATGATAACCAAGTATCATCCAAAACCAGCTCCCTCCCACATCCCCGATACCAGCAAACGAAACGTGAGAAAAAACAAACAGGATTTCCAAACTTGCGAGAGACGTTCCTCATAAATTAACCACCCTGCCCCACTATTAAGCTTTCACGCTCACATGGCCATGCCAGGAACAGGCTTTCGGTTCGGCATCGGCGCAACGCCCACGGCTACAGCGCTAGGATTCGGGTTCATAGGGCTGGGGCCAGGCGCAGGTCCACGACGAGGGTTACCCGCCTGACTCGCCGAATTGGAGCGCGGACGGCCATTCATCTGGGGAGGAGGCGCCATCTGGGGTCCACCGCCATACGGACCCGGGGACATGGAGCGTGGCGGACCCGCATAAGGAGTATTGCTGTTTGAGCGATTGCGGGGAGGGCCGGAGGGTGGGGCGTTGCTGTTGGAGCGCATGCGCTGCTGGTTTTGCATTGGCTGGGGCGATGGCATTTGGCGGGGGGACATCTGACGAGGGGACATTTGACGGGGACCGGGGCCCATGGGTGGGGAGTTCATGCCACTAGCTGGGGATTGGGGACGTGACGGAGGACCTCTGTTGGGACCCATGGGTGAGCGGATTGGAGGGCCGCGCATGGGGCCTTGAGGTGGTGGGCCGGTGCGAGGTTTGACGGTGTGCTTTGAGAGACAGGTTCGGGGAACGACACCTTGCTGTGTGCGGTCCATGCGGATGCAGAGAGCCTGGTCATGTTAGCTACAAATATTCTCATTTGGTATGATAAGTGAAAGCTTACCCATCCGTCGTCGTACTCGTGTAGCATACGAACAAGCTGACCAGCATGAAGACCGAGTTCATCTTGCATGGAAGGCTTAAAGTCAAGTTGGACACGGTGAACGTTGTTAGGACCGGGACCGGGAGCCGGGCTCTGAGGACGACTGCCAGCCATGGCGCCAGCAACTGGAGGAGGACCGACAGGCGCTGGACCCGGAGAAGCGGGAAAATCTTCTGTCCATGCCGGGCTAGGTGGCACGCTTCCTGCGTTTGATGCATGACCGGGTGGTGGTGGAAGTTTGCTGATAGGAGCAGGGATTGAGGACATTGCGCCAGCTACAGCGACACTGTCGATCTCAACGGCTGGGTTGGCGAAGTCAGTGCTGGGCTGCGTAGAGTGCATAGCGGAGTTCATGGGAGAACCATTGGGAAGCGAGTCTGGAATAGACGCATTCTGAGCATCGACCGCGGCCTTGTTTCCAAAAGGATTGGCGGACGGAGGACCGGATGGAGTCTCAGGATCGTTGAACGGGTTGACGGCAGGCGCATTCGCAGCTCCACGTCGTTCCCAGGCGCTGGACGGACGTTCAGCCGAGGGCGAGGGTGACAAATTGCGATTCTGCGATTGAGCGCCACCAGCAGCAGCTACATTGAGCAGATTTCCTCCGCTCTTGCGCTGCTCGTGGAAAGTGGGGTCAAACTGGGTGACGGGTCGCAAGCTTAGACGTGGTGCGGTAGACATGGTTCTCGCAGAGCGGATACTAGCAGCAGGGGCAGCAGCAGCCTCGGTTTGAGGTGGCGGAGGTAGGGGCGCGTTATACATTTCCGTTTTTTCATTCTGCGCGTTCGCGGCCGCCATCTGCTTCTTCTTGCGGCGATAGAGTAGTAGAATGCCGGTGAGTATGGCACACAAAACTAGCAGGATCCCCAGAGCAAGCCCAGCCTTTGCCCCAGTGGACATACCATCTTCAGAGGCATCAGCGGCAGCCGTAGAAGAAGCACTTGCGGAAATGGCGGCTGTGGCGGATAGGATACCCGTAGCTGTAGAGATAGGGCTCGGGGTAGGAGGTTTGGTCGCTACCATAAGGGTTGATGCTGCTTTCAAGGGACTGTTCGTTGCGGTCGGCTTTATAATCGACTCATCGTCCTCATCGTCCACGTCCTGGGTAAAAGAAGGCTTCCTCGCGGTCGTGGTCGGCTTGGTCGTTGTCTCGGGTTCGTCAGTTGTAGTGGTATCCTCGCGCGCGCGGGTAGCAGGCGGGGGCAGGACCTTGGCTGTCTCGCGCGTCCCTGAATCTTCTTCCTCTATTTCTGTCGCTACCACGATAGCCGTGACGACCTCTACGTTGCCTTGGCGTCGCACCAAATGCGCCTTCTCATGCTGGTGCGCCATGTCGTGCATTCTGGCGTGTGGGTGATACGGATATGGTTGGATGGTGTTTCCGGTGTTGCAATGGTTTGTTGTTGTGGTTGTCAAGTCAATACCGAACCACTTCAGCTTGACCAGCTCTTGCGTTCGATTATGTCGGATGCGCGATTACGTATTACGAGCAGACGGGGAGCGTCGATTATTTACCAAGTGTGGCTCAAGGGAGGCTTGCTGCAAAGAATGTGGTGTTGGCGGGCTAGCGTCGAAGTCGCGCACAGCGTTGGAATGTTGTTTATTGGGGTGTACTAGGCACTAGACAGAAAGGAGTGTTACGTGGCGTATGGTAAAGAGTGAAAGGCGACAGGCTGCGCTCGATGAACGAAGGGCAAGACGACAACCTGGCCGCAGGTGAGAGGGTGGAGCCTGGAGGTGAAGGAATTAGAGAGGCGGCGTGGAGGTGAGAGAGCGAGCGACGGGCGTGGGAAGTAGGGCGCGGGTGAGATAGACGCACTGGCACCGTGACCGACCACTCGAAACGCCCGCGTGCCTGACAAGGCCGAACCGTGCAAGCTGATCTGTGCAGCCCGTCCATCATGCCGCTACGAGGATTAGGCTGAGCTTAGGGCCAGGTACCGCATCTCGCTGATTGGCCGTTCCATCTAATTTCCTGGGGGTGTTTGGCGCTCGAGCTATTTCTGCATCCGTCTCGCGTTGGTCTCCGGAGAGCGGAGCAGGACCCCTTAACGAGGCGTCATCGACGCCTTTGTTTGACATGGCGAGATGTGAGCCGCGTCGGAGATGCATTCAACATGTAGAATTCATCGCACATTGCTCATACCCTCGCTGCATTCCATCCTTCACCACCGAACGACCTGATCGGCGCAACCACGTATGTATCGAACAAGCTGACGTTACTGGTACAATGACCAAGAACAGCCCACGCACCCGGTAATTGCGTACAGAGCCAGCTGCAGCTGTCCATTTGCTTTTTTAAGCCGGCTACCGGCGAGTCGCAATTTCGCACATCATCAAGTCTGCTTGGCAACACGGTACAACCCCAGGTAGATGACAACCATGTACTGTTTATCAAAGAAAAACTATTGTCCGTTAGCGATACCTAAAGAATTTCATGCGATCGCGCAAAAGAGAACCTTGGACATGGCTGTGAAAGTACGGTGGAGGGGCACAGGGGCTACAAAGATCAACACCCCTTAACTCTAACTGCACTAATGTCCATCCCTGCGTAACGGGACACCCTGCGTGGCGGGACGCTACAGACAATCCCCAATACAACAAACGCAACAACGGGCAAGAGGCATACAGACTCTGGGAATAGCAGCCTTGAACTACAAAGTCTATTCCCTCTTAAAGTCTTTTAAGAATATGTTCTACTTACGGCGCAATACGACAATTCAGCATAATAGTCACGCGACCGCCTCGCTTTAACTAGCAGTAGGTGCGTTAATAGCTTAGTTATGCATCTTGTCTAAAGTCTGTTAAACTACAGCTCGTTATACAAATATCTTATCCCAAGCACTGCGTTTAAGCTTAAGAGGTTGTCATGCTGTTGTACTAATTCCAAGTCCGCCTGCTAGAAGTGCCCGATAAAGAGACCCCGCACACCAAGCTTAAAGTAGCTTAGCGGTAGCCTATCGCTGCTTACGCTAGATCTGTGGCGGCGTGGCTGTGTGGCTGTATGCCTCTTTTGCTAAGCACTCTAGGACACTAGAAAACCGGCTTGGGTTAGGAGCGAACCCTAGTGCCTTAAGTCACCCTGCCACCGCTTGCCCACTATCGTCCTTAACTCTCTCTTTTACAACACGTGCCTACTATTAAATTGGAATTTTTGCCGCTTCACCCCTGCTTATAATGCTTGCTAGACAAATGTTTACTAGACTACTAGTTATTACTGCCAATACATAGGCTTCAGAATGTAGCCGTCTTCTTTAAGGACACCAGTCAGCTAGCCATGCATGTATATTTCCCTCAGGATGACTTAGCACCCCATGCTAGTAGCACCTTTACCACCGCCTCGTAGTGTCGGTATGAAGCCGCTTGGAGTGCATTGCCGAAGCGTCCACCCTGTGCGTTGACGTCGGCGCCCTTGTTAAGCAGCATCTTTACCACCGTCTTGTAGCCTACGTACGATGCCGCGTAGAGTGCGTTGTCGTACTCTCCACCCTGCGCGTTGACGTTGGCGCCCTTGTCGAGCAGCATCTTCACCACCGCCTCGTTGCCTCTGTGTGAAGCCGCCTGGAGTGCGTTGCCGTAGCATCCACCCTGCGCGTTAACATCGGCACCCTT
>ML975339.1:42197-113077 GCA_010015605.1 Decorospora gaudefroyi
ACCGTCTCGTCGCCTCCAGCTGAAGCCGCCTGGAGTGCGTTGCCGTAGTGGCCACCCTGCGCGTTGACGTCGGCGCCCTTGTCGAGCAGCATCTTCACCACCGCCTCGTCGCCTCTGTGTAAAGCCGCCTGGAGTGCATTGCCGAAGCTTCCACCCTGCGCGTTGATGTCAGCGCCCTTGTCGAGCAGCAGCCTCACCACCGTCTCGTCGCCTCCGTGTGAAGCCGCCTGGAGTGCGTTACCGTAGCCTCCACCCTGCGCGTTAAGGTCGGCGCCCTTGTCGAGCAGCATCTTCACTACTACCCCGTGGCCTCCGTGTGAAGCCGCCTGGAGTGCGTTGCCGTAGCTTCCACCCTGTACGTTGACGTCGGCGCCCTTGTCAAGCAGCATCTTCACCACCGCCTCGTCGCCTACGTACGAAGCCGCCTGGAGTGCGTTGCCGTAGCCTCCACCCTGCGCGTTGACGTCGGCGCCCTTGTCGAGCAGTATCTTCACCACCGCCTCGTCGCCTCTGTGTGAAGCCGCCTGGAGTGCATTGCCGAAGCGTCCACCCTGCGCGTTAACGTCGGCGCCCTTGTCGAGCAGCATCTTTACCACCGCCTCGTTGCCTCTGTGTGAAGCCGCCTGGAGTGCGTTGCTGTAGCATCCACCCTGCGCGTTGACGTCGGCGCCCTTTTCAATCAGCAGCTTTACTACCTGCTTATGCCCTTTCTCTACTGCCAATAACAGCGGTGCCTGGTCATCATCATCATCTGTAGCCTGTATATTAGCTTTTTCTCTTAGCGACTTTCGCGCCGTCGCCTCTTGGCCATGTTGAGCAGCCCACAACAGCGCTGAGCTTCCGGATTGTTGTACATTGTAGCGGTAGAGGTAGCTATCTAGGAGATAGTAAAGGCGGCAGTTGGCTTGTGCAATAGCGTTAATATCTCTCTCAGATTCTAGGTTTTCTGATATATTTTGGAGCAAATCATTTGGTAGATTAAGAAGTGGCATTGCTGAAGTAGGACGTGTTGTGAAAGAAGCCTAAAAAGAGAGAGTTAAGGGCGATGGTGGGGCAAGCGGCGGCAGGGTAACTAAGCTACTAGGGTTCAGCGTCACGTAGCCCTGTTCCTAATCCAAGCGGGTTTTCGGGTCCTGGAGCGCTTGGCAAAAGCGGCGTACAGCCACACGGCTACACAACTACACAGCCACGCAGCCACAGATCTAGCGTCAGCAGCGATACGTTACTGCTAAGCTACTTTAAGCTTAGTGTGTGGGGCCTCCTCATCTAGCACTTCTAGCAGGCGGACTTGGAATTGACACAACAGCACAATAACCTCTTCAGCTTAAGCGCAATGCTCGGGATAAGATAGTTATATAACAAGCTAACTATTAGTTAACGGAGTTTCAACAACATGCATAAGCTATTAACGCACCTATCGCTAGTTAAAGCAAGGCAGTCGCGTGACGGTTATGCTAGATTGTCGTATTGCGCCGTAAGCAGAACCTATCTCTAAAAGACCTTAAGAGGAGATAGAATTTGTAGTTTAAGGCTGCTATCCCGAGAGTTTGTCTGCCTCTAGCCCCTTGTTGCGTTTGTTGTGTTAGGGATTGTCTATGGCGTCCCGCTACGCAGGGTGTCCCGTTACGCAGGGATGGACGGTAGCCCAGTTCCGCCAAACACGTGACTCTTCATTCCCACCCAATCTTCCTACCTTCCTCCGAAAGCCCATCGCACCACCCAAAAAAAGATCCAATGCCTCTGTTGGAGTCCAGTCGGGAATCTTATCGAAACATTTGCGTGCCAGTAAGATGTCTTCCCTTAACGTTTACACAGCGCAACAAAACAAAAAGTGAAAAAACATACCACACGCTATGTAAGTATAACTAGCATAGTATATTCATCATAAGTCTTGCCTCCTACCAGAATTGAACTGGCGGCCTCGTCATTACTAGTGACGCGCTCTACCACTGAGCTAAGAAGGCTTGGTCATTGTGTTCACAGAAGAATGACATTTTCCAAAATTCGGCAAAATTGACGTCCAATTTTTTACTCTGAAGAGAGTTCAGATGGTACCTATTCAAATGTAGCAGCTAGGGAAGTCTTGGACGGGAGAACGAGAGGCAAGAAGAGGGGCTAAGAGGGGCATGTGGGACAGGATGGCATGGTTAGCAGCCAATAGGGGAAGAGGAGTATTGCGGATGTTAGATCTCGTAGCTTTAGGTTGCGACTACACAGTAAAGTTTAGGTTCGGGTTGTGAACTATTGTGTGAGTGTCTACTCTTCAGTCAAGGTTAGAAAGAAAGAAAGAGTGAAGGGCGCCGTCTATTGCGCGGGACGTTTTACGATTTGGGAATCCTGCACGCGAGGATTTGAGATGTTGGATATCCTCTTCAGCTACAGATAAATTGTAGTATACGAGCGCGGAACTCTTCTCAGGATTTTTGTCTAGGCAAGATACTCATACGTTACATAGTGGTATGTCTACAAATGTACTCTAAACAAGCTTTTCTTACAGTTGTTCCGCAACTTGAGAGCCATTAGTGCAGGGTGCAGATTCGTGGCCATTCTATGGTTGTTTCTACAGATGTCTTGAGATATTCGCTTCACAAATACGTTCATTCATGTGCGGACATCGAATGTAGAACACTGAGCGTTTACCTTCGCGACATCCTCATCTCGAGCCTGTTGTCGCATGCTTCCTCAGCAAGCCCATATCGTCTGGTGTCATCATCTCCACGTGACGGAGCAGCCCTCGTCCGATCTCTTCAAGACCCTATCTCGGGAGATGTTAATAAGTATGCCCTGCCCAATACCCAGCTTAGCAACCCATAACTACATCTACTCTTACATGCCCATAGCCTCTTGGTTCTATTGGAAAGGTTTTTATCTAGTGGTGGGCGCATGGCCAAGGTCGTAACGACGCGACAAATTAGGGCAACGTTCGACGCTTCGAAGCTTGCTGATATGCTTGGGACTCATTCTTTGCGAGGGAAGGTGTAGATGTGGGATATTTTGCTGCCGCATAGGACTGGTTCGACTTCGCAGTAGAGAGATTTACAGACGTAGAAAATGGCCGGGTGGGCAGAACACCAACGCTGAAGTTATAGAAAAGGGGCTATACAATCCCGCGAAGGCCTTGGTGTATTTGCGTAGAAAGAATGTATCTGTCGCTTTATGGTGGTCCTTAGATTCTATGCTTAATCTTGTCTTGCATCTCTTTCGCAACTTCAGGGAGCGATAGTTAACGAAAGGGTGGTTTATCGTGACAGAATAATGAGCCCGCCCGATTGGCCGAGGGGCTCTTCGTAGGATTTGAAGCGCAGTTCGGCGGAAAGATCTAGAAAGCGGAAGGACACCATCGGGATAATTGCGGACGGACCGGGCGGGAATAATCGTAATTTCATAGCACAGGAATTGGAGTGCTCTTTGTTTGCGAGTGTCGGTGAAGGAGTGCTCGAAACCTGCAGGCAGCTGGTGGGGAACAAAAGCCGAGAGCTCGGACGCCATATTAGTGGGGCGTTAACATCCGCGATCCAGTCATGGCGCGATCACATGCATCGTGGCAGCTTCTTTCCATCCCATACATCCTTGCGGATTCTTCACCATAACATCATACTTCAACATTGTGTCTACGGCTTAAGAAGAGGTTCTTGTCACATCCATATACGCCCTGTTACAGACGTTTTAGAGCTACCCAAACTTCTAACAAGGCCTATTCGATCCGCTTGGCTCGTTCAGCACTCCAACTAGCATTGGACAAGCATTCGACTTGCAACATTGGAAAAAGGATTGGTCAATCACACTGTGTTGATTAATGGCAAGTGCCGCCCCGATCCAGAACAGGCCTTACCGTTCACACAAAGTACCGGCCTGCACAAGATGTCGTTCACGCAAGATCCGCTGCCACATCGACATCCCTGGAGAACCATGTCTCTCATGTCGAGAGCGACGCCTAAAATGCCAATACATCGACAGCTCTACAACCAGCTCTCCCACAGAAGAGAGTGCAGATCGGAGACCCTCCAAGCGACGGCGGCACAGCGAACCTGAAGAGGGTCCATCTCGACCTCGGTCAGCACCAATATTGCACAAAACAGCCAATAACCCGTCTGCTTCCATCATGCTTGCTCCGCATCTCGCCGAGGATATCGATATTTTCAACCGCCATATGTCGCAGAATCGCAAAGCGGGCGGCGAAGCAGACTCCTCTAGCTATCAGACGCTCCTGCACGATGCCAAAGACCCGGTGGTCTACCTCACTGTACCGAGATTCCGGGCCGGTCTGCCTCCTAACAGTGGATGCGGAAGGGAGCAACTCGAGATCGTTGAGCAGATCATGGGACCTTTCAAGCGAGAAGTTGTCGAGCTCTACTTCAACGAAATCCACTACCACTTCCCCATATTGGATGAGGATATGTGCGATACGCTACGAACGGGTCAGTACGCCAAGGTACCAAACAACTTGATGTGTGTCATCTATGCGCTTGCCTCACCGCATTGGCCCAAATCCGACACTCTGAAAATGCACCCGAAACCAAACTCATACTACGTATGGAACAAGGCTATCAGCGCCACTTTGGAGGATTTCCTTAGCCCTGGAATGTCAACGATACAGGCTGCCGTGCTCGATCAAGTTGGCCGTCCTTCGGTCTCCATTATCGGTAACATCTCTCTTTGTGGACGCACAGTGTCCTTGGCCCAAACCTTTGGGCTTCACAGGGATCCCTCAAAGTGGAACATCACCGATAATGAGAAGTCTGTCCGAACACGACTGTGGTGGTGTGTTCTCATTACAGATCAGTGGTCGAGCGGCGCGTACGGCGCGCCCCCCTATGTCTCGAAGGGATACTACGACGTACCCCGACCGACAGTCAGCTCTCTAATAAGCGCCAAGGCAACGGCGCAGCAGAAGTCGGCTACTACTTGCTTCGTGCATCTATGCGGATTGACGGAGCTGCTGGCCGAGATCCTGCCTTTTGTCTACCGCATCAACCCGGATCGAGTACAGCTCGCTCGGGAGATTGATCGCTTCAAGCTCGAGCTAGACAATCTTGAGACCCAGCTTCCCCAATGGCTCCCTTCTCCAATCCGTCCAGGAACACCAATGCTGTGGCTTTCCTTTCTCTCCATCCGACTCGTACTCGCGCGCGTCATCTTCCGCGCAGCAGTCCTAGACGGCGACGGCAGCATCGGCCGAAACCGAATGGACCAGCTACGCATCGCATCCTCAGCAGTCCTCGATTTCATACTCGCCATGGGCGAAGCCCAATTTCTGGACTTCTGGCTCCCCTACGCGACCCATCTGCTCGTCCATGCCATCACCGTATCCCTCCGCTGCACCGTCGAGACGCAAGACCACGAAACTCGGAACTCGTCCGTCGCCCGCCTCGAACGCGTCATCGCACACATACAGCATGCGCGCGACAACTACGATTGGGACCTCGCCATCTACTGCCTCGAACGCTGTGCCGACCCCGTGTCTAAAATCGCGTCCCTGAATGCGCGCGAGCTGCCATCATTATCATCACAGCCCTTGGACACCGCCGACCTCAGCAGTCTCGTCTCTAATGGACACGCTGGCACCGAGGCACAGCCGCTGCCCAACTTTGATGATGCGACGTTTTTGCTGTCCGACATTTTGGATCCGAATGCGTTTGATTTCTCGTGGGATGCGCTTTGGGATACGCCGTCTGGAATGACGAATTTCTCCATCTAGGGACAGATTCCCTTGATGGAATCTATTTTCTGTCGCCTTGTAAACTTTGGGTCACGGTTAGAGGGACGATATGAGTGTTGGTCCGGTGAGGAAATATCCGCGTCTCGTGTTGGGCCGGATACCTACTGGAGCGTGGATGTCGTCGTCGCAGAGAGCAGATAGATGGTGACGAATGGTTGTAGCTTATAATCCGAATCTTTTTAGTAGTTATCGATCGCCTCCTGCCACCAACTAGAAAAACCATCGCAAAGCTCTTGATCTCAACCCCAAAATACGTAGGCCCAAGAGTTACTTCGCCGCCTTTCCTTTTATCCATCTCTCGCCCTACATACTGTCGCAAATGTTCCCGACACGTGTAACGGGTGCCCTACAGCGATAAACATGCCGCTCAAACGATAAGGAAAAAGCTCCCAAACCCCCACCGATTCTACCCCCGATATTCCAAACCCATCCATACCTACCGAACCAACCCCTTAGGACCCCCCCACCTCCCCTTAACATGAAACCGACCATAAACCCAAGGAAAAAACTCCTTCTTAAGCCAATAAAACGCCTTCCTAGGAACCCCCTGATCGACCCCAAATAAACGATTAAACGTCTCTTTCGGCACGCCTCCATACATAAACTCCGCTAACAAGACCTCCTTGTTGCCCGTCAACAGCGGGCAGGACGTGTAGCCATCGTAGCTCGCTTGGAGCGGTTTACCGGCCATGGAGGAGAGGAGGTTGGAGACCATGACGGGCGCTTCGGCGGTAATAGCGGCCACGGTTTTGGAGGTGGGGAGCGAGGAGGCGTCGCCTATGGACCAGATGTTGGGGTATTGGGTGTGTTGCGTTGTTGCGTCTGAGACGGATACGTAGCCTGCTTCGTTTGCTAGCGCGCTGGATTTGATAAAGGGCCAGGGCACGTTCTTGGGGGCTACGTGCAGGAAATCGTAGTGTCTGGTTACCTTGGAGTTGTTGGCTATGTTGGTGAAGGTTGCTTGGTTACCGGATATGGCTGTGAGGTCGTGTTGGAAGAGGCCTTCCACTCCGCGCTCTACACGTAGCTTTTCTAGCGCTTGAGCGTATCTGTTGGTGTTGTGTTAGCGACGGCAACGATGAGGGCTGGGAGTAGTGGGTGAGGGAATCCTTACTTGTCGACACCGAACATCTTTGGTAGGCCAGTGGCGAAGGCGATGTTGATATCTGATTTTCCTGCGCTGTAGAGACTAGCGTTTTTCCAGTAGTCCAACGCTAACCACATGATTTTCTGCGGCGCACCAGCACATTTAACTACGCCAGCTGGCTGTGTGAAGATTGCATCGCCCTTCTTGAACTTTTGCACGTTGGAGTACGCTTTATCGCAATACGTGTAATCGTAGATAGTAGACACCATAGCATCCTTCTCTTCCAGCGCCTCTTTCAGTCCTTTCACGCTCCCGTAATCCAGCGTAATCCCTGGCACAACTACCAACTGCTCATACCCAATCTTCTCGCCCTCGCCGGTAGTAACATAGTTTTCTTCCGGCGCGAAAGAGCCGACGGACGTGTTGTAGAACTTGAATTTCGGGTTCATCAGGCCCTTCAAGGGACGTCGCAGTTGTTCTTTCTTTTTGAGACCGCCGCCCACGAGCGTCCAGCCTGGTTGGTAATGGTGCCATTGAGCGGGGTCGATGATAGCGATATCGTCCTGGGAGAACTTTCCGTGGCGAAGAAGTTGGTGGGAGAGTGCTATGCCGGCTGAACCGCCGCCTACAACTACGATTTTGTGGTTGCGAGCAGCGGGTGATACTGTTGCGAGACTGCGGATGGTCTGTTGGAACGCGGGTCTGGCTGCTAGCTGCGACGCGCAAGTGCGGGCTATGGTCGACATCTTGTTAGTTCCCCAGACGGTAGATACTCGCTAGCTACAGAAGGAAAAGAAGGGCAGATGTAAAGACAGACGAGAGACCGCGTGCGGTGGTTGCGTACGGTCGTACGATTCAACATTTTATCCCATGTGGGTCAGCATTTGGCAAGAGGTGCCAGCCAATGAACGGGTTTCATAATTCCACTAGCGCGATCACGACATCGTACAAAGAGCCACTCTTGGGATGCAGAAAAAGAGCAAGACGAGACCGCGAAGGTCTTCACAGTAGTTTGACCTAGACGCGGTGTTTGCGTTGTATAATTTTAGGTATTCTCTACATCACCACAGACAGACTTATCTTGCACTTTTTATGCACCTTCAGAGGAGTCAGACAGCGAGCGCGGTTCAACGTTACACGTATTTTCATTCTGATTGATATGTACACAGCTTTGCATCGGTCATGACAATCTCAGACGACCATACTCATCTCCAGCCTAAAGCCTGCTCAAGCCCACAACCTCCCTCGGCGCATGATAGTTCGGCACCTTCATATCCAACGCGCTACCAGAGTAGCCCAAGTCCTCTCCGGTAAGCATCGCGCACTTCTCTCCGATCAACAACGCAGTACTGTACGTGTTGCAGCCCACGTTGTCGGGGCAGATGGAGAGATCGGCGACCTTGAGGCCCTTGACGCCGTGCACGTTGAGACGTTCGTCGAGGACACCGTGCTTGACGATGGAGTTTCCATTCTTGGGGGCCATGGAACAGGTGCCGAGGGAGTGCCAGGTGGTTTCAACGTGGCCTGTTGCGGTGTTAGCGGAATGTGTATGGAGGGAAGGTAGGGAAGTAGAGAGAGGGGGAAGTGACGTACGCTTGGTCCAGTCCTCAATATGCTTGATGTCCTCGTTAGTGTACTGCAAGTCCTCGAGTACTTCCTGGCAGTTGGAGCTCAAGAAAGTGGGTTCAGGCGCACGACCCTTCTTCACAGGCGAAGTCCAAGATCCGTGCTGGATACCAGCAGTAAGGTTTCCAGGCAGAGCATACGCGTTAGTAGTGGCAAGATCCAGATCGTTGGCACGGGCGGGGCTGTCGTAAGCGTAGAAGGGGTGCATGGCTTGCACTTCACCGGCATATGCGTCCATGCGGCGAGCCGTCTCACGAGACTTGATATAACCCCAGACCATGGGTGCCATGTCGCGCTTGTCGTTCATGAAGCCGGCATCGAAGTCTGGTGCTTCGTAGCAGTTGGGTGAGACGATATGTGTTGAACCGCGGGAGAATGGATACTCCAAGACTACAAAAGGCATTAGCAACGCGCTCCGAGGAAGAGTAGGTGTTGTGAGCGAAGGGGAGATGCAGAAGCTCGACAATACGACACCCGAGCTCTCATGTCACAGAAGAAGTCGGATACAAGCCACGTAGCGTGATAATTACCGCGAGCATTCTGTGGAAGATCATCCCACTTTCTGCTGCGAAGATATCCACGGTCGTGTATCCATCCTTTTCTGCGAGCATCGAGCAGTTGCCGTGGGAAGCTAGAGCCTTGGCAGGGTCTTTGTGTGTACTGCTGGTACTCGGGCGTACGGTTCAGAATATCCCAGCAGTCAGGTTCCGGCCTGGGGCAAAGAGGGACTTAGAAAGTAACCAGGACTTACAGTGGAACATTGTCATGAACTTGCCCGGAGGCATGACCATGTGGTCTCCGAACCATCCAGAGATGACAGAGTAGTGCATAACCGGCTTGTCGGGCTTGTCCTTGAAGTACGAGTCCCAGCCAGATCGGAATTCTTTGCACGGCCAGCTATCCATCATGTCGAGCTCCTCTTCAGTAGGCCTGATCTTAACACCGGCTTCGATACCGTTGGTGGCTAGAGGACCCGTGCCATTTGTGTTCCACTGGTTGAAAACCTGTTCTTGGACCTTGGGATCTCCGCGTACGAAATCGTCGAATGATTCCACATGTGGCTTTACGCGGTAGGTAGCGAACGTCAGGCTGTGATTGTGTTAGTCGCGGGCAGAGAGAATCTGTGAGCGGACTTACTAGTGGTCTTGGAAGTTGAGACCGACACCCGGGAGGTCGACGAGAGGCTTTACGCCGGCCTTGCGGAGCTTCTCTGGGTCACCGATACCAGAGCGCTGGAGGATGAGTGGAGAGCTCAGGGTTCCTCCGGAGACGATGATCTGCTTGCGGGCCTTGATGATCCTGGACTGCTGCTGCGAGGGATGAAGAGGCTTGCTTGGCACGCACTTCACGCCAACGGCTCGATCTCCCTCAAGAATGACCTTCTCGACCTTATTGCTAGTCAACAAGTGCAAGTTCTGGTGAACTGCGCGCGTGCTGTGGATATATCCATGAGCAGAGTCGGATCGACGGCCAGTATCGCGATTAATCCACTTGAGCCAGTGCTCAGCACCGTGACCGGTAACCAGATCCTGAAGGTCGTCGGTGGTTGGAATGCCCTGAGATTCGGCGGCGCGAAGGAAATCTTCTTTGATGGGGTAGGTGTAGTTGCCGAACGAAACCTTGATGGGACCTTCGAAACCGTGAATGTCGCGGTTGTTGCAAGACCGTTGGTACGTCTCGTGCTTCTTCATGAGAGGAATGAGCTCCTTGGTGGTCCAGCCCTTGGCCTGGAAGTCGTCGTAGTCTGAGGCTGACGCACGGGTGTACATCTGCGTTCCAGTCAGTATGTTGCCAATGCCAGTTGAAGCGCAGACCATATGCAAGATAAGCTGGTCTGAGGAATACAATAGGATAACAGAAGCATCTTCTCTAAATGAAAGTACCAAGAAGGCATCCTCGATCTTGAACTTACCATGAAGTTGATGGAAGATCCGCCTCCGAGGATATGCGCACAAGGCACAACAGCCCGGCGTCCATCGAGCCATTCCGAAGGTCGCGAGTAGTAGAAGGTAGCAGTCTTGCTGTCCAGCTTCATGTTCCTCGGGTAGATACCCGGACGGAAGACCCATGGGTTGTTCAAGTTGTTCTCTCCTGCCTCTACGAGAAGGACCTGGAGGTTGTGGTCGAGGTTAGCCAACCGTCCAGCAACGACACAGCCGCATGATCCTCCACCGCACACGATGATATCAACCTAGCACAATAATGGTCAGTAATGCGCGTTACTTCGGAGCCTCAGTTGACATGTACCTCGTCTGGGATCGTCATCTTGAACGTTGTCGAGATGGGCAAGTTATGATTGGAGTAGAGATTTCAACCGCAGGAGAGCAAGTCAACTGGGCATGATTCTTTCATGGTAGCAGCGACCTGCTCCCTTTAAAGTGTTAGACCCCGCATCTCAGGGATCTTCGGCTTCAAGGAAGGTCCACCCATCTGGGCTGTGCGTCTGCGCGGCATCTACCAGCCATCGACCCCGAGATCAGCACCATGGATGCGTAGAAGAGGGGACATGTACCATTTTTGTCAGGCCTCCAGCCAAAGAAGATTAGTTGTTAGACACTCCCTGAATCATAAGACGTCTTTAGGGTCTTTGCCGCGGACATTCGAGTGGAGCGGCATGATCAGCTTGCGGATCCGCAGCTAGCTGCGTCCATACAGGGTCAGTATATAGATGGTGATTGGTCTATGGCTCCCGCAAGGATACTCTACCGATCTGACGGTGCTGGATAAAGGAAGAACTGGGATATACGGTGCAGAGGTCGCATGTTCGTTAGTTGCGTGCGGAGTAGGTTCGCATTCAGTAAGGAAGTATGCTTGCGTATGCAGGCCCACTCTTCGGGGTAAGCAACATTGCGGACCCGAAGCAGAGAGGCCTGAGTAGGTTTAAGTTCTACCCTATCAGATTTTAGTGAGAGGGACGACGCCATTGCTCTTTCTTCAGTGCGACAGACACGCGGAGAGGAAACAATTGGATGAAATCAAGAAAATGCTAATACTGAGAAGGTGAAATTTGCCGCAAGGGTCCTGGGAAACGCTGTTGAGCTGCGCGACTGATCAAAGTACTCTATGCTGTGCCTCCCAGAGCTCAAGCAAGCTGCAGGGAGGAAGCTCATGCAATCGCGGCAAGCCAGGTCGGTTTGTGGGGGCTGACGTCTAGCCCGCGGGTTGCTCTCTCTATCGGATGTGGGGTGCAGTAGTCGCCGTGCCTCATGCTAGAGAGGGGGCTACGGCTTGGCACGAACACTAGTGTTAGGAAGTGCGGGGTCAGCCCACGGAAGAACGGCGGAAGTCATCATACCCGCCCGTAGTCTCAGCTCGAGGGCGCCCGTGAACCGCATAACTACTGATTAGTTTGTTGGTTTTCTGTACTTTTTGTCTTATTCCCGGTGCTGTATACGTACCTCTACAATCGCGAAGTGCGCACGTCGATGCGGATAAAGTGAGACGTAACCGGTCCAAACCTATCCAACATTAGCTCAAGTAAAATAGAATAATGGAAGACTTGGGAGGATTCCTCGGCATTGAAACCCTGCTACTTGAGTAGCGAATGACTCGTAATAATGGATACGTGTACTCCGTAAGCCGATGGCAGACCCAAGAAACGGAAGCGCTGCATGGTAAAAGCCACCAGTCAGCAGGCTTTGCGGGTGCCGATGGACATGGTCTGCATCAGCATCGCCAAAGGTACGACTTCCGATTTCCCAATAATACCAAAAGAAAGAAAGAAAAATCCGAGCATATGAATAATGGATGATGAGAATGCGAAAGAAGAAGAAAAATTCCCAAAGTTGTTAGACAGTGTTCTTAGTCGTTCCCTACGCGGACTTGGTCAATCCGATATATACATACCGCAAACTGTCAGTCAAACCCAAAAGTCTATCCATCCATCCATCCTACCTAACAGAAATCGTGGTATCGCGTTCTTAAGGTCCCGCAATCCAATAACGCCTTCAATGCAGTTTTTGAAGAGTGGAGAACAGAAGAAAGAAAACAAAGACACAACGCCATGCCTTCCATGGATGTTCAACAAAGAAAATCCGCTAAGCTAACGATGCTCAAATGATCTCATGTCGCTCCCACCCAGTCGGCTTCATATGCTGCAGATCCTTGGTTGGATGCGGTTGCTCTGGATCTCGGTATTCGCTGACATATGGATTCGGGTCTTGCTTCTGATCGAGATTACCGAATGTATGGTTCACTTCGCGATGCTTGGACTCGTCCGCACGAACTACTCTCGCATTAGCATGCATCCTCAATATACCCCTCTTCCCTGCCCTCTGCCAGGTTCATACTTACTGTAAAGCAGCAAGTCCCGCATCTTCCTGTTCCCCTCGGGCATGTTCCAGTAGTCCACTGCAATCTCTGGGGCCTCCATGTTCTGCCATTTGGGCAGTCTGCCTGCGTCCAAATCCTTGATCTGTCGTGTATACGTAATCACGGCTTCTTCTTCGAGGTAGCCCACGAAGCGGTGGACGGTGCGTGGGGAAATAAGATATGCGAAGAAGAGGGCGTTACACCATACGCCTTGTGCGCCGAGCACCATGAGCCGCATAAAGCGGCCTGGTCGGGCCATTTTGAGAAAGACGAGCAGGTGCATGCGCTCGTTGTAGGATTCTTCCAAGAGGGATTCGATCCTGTCGTGTTGTTAGTGGGAAATTCGTAGATCTATAACCATGACTATGACGAGGTCGGAAAAGGGTCATACCATCCGTTGTCGCGCTTCATGCGGCGCATTGAGTGCAAATGCCTCAACATGCCAGCAACCATTCCGGGTACGCCTGCGACGCTCTCCAGGAAGACGTTACGCATGAGATACTTTTCTTCTGTCATGAGGAATTTCTCTGGAGTTTTAGCGTTCACGTCCACGGGCTTCTCGTGCTTGTAACCTGTCGCTTTGTCGAGGCCCCAACGTAGTATTCTTACAGCTAAGAGGGCGACCTTATCGGACATGGTCTTCGCCTCCCGATGAGCGACGGCGACTTGGTTCATTTGCTCTTCGGTGTACACTATCTTGCGTCAGCTGCTGTTGTACTAAGTGACCCTGAAGTGCGTACCTGGATGTGGCCATGCTGCATGAGTCTTGCGGACCTTCGCTGTCGGGTGCTTCTCAAAAAATTCCTGGATCTTAGCGGGGCTGTTGGGTGAAGAAGATAAATGCCGTTGACCAAGCGGTGCCTGGATGTGCTGCATAGCAAGGAAGCTGGGTCGGAGACCGGCATTGTAGCTGTGGAAGGACCTGATAAGTTGAGTCGTAGCCTTTGAGGCTGTTGATCCCCGTGTTGCCGCTCTGGTAGAGATCATCTGCGATTAAATGAAGTGTGTATCTTAAAAGATGAGTGTAGTGTTATACAATAGTAGTGGCGACTACTGGTGGTGAGCAAGCAAAAACACTGAGGCACACCGTGGTCTTTTATACGATCCAAGCCATGACGCCGACGACTAAAAAAAGTCATCCAGGCAATACGCTTGCTTGTTCCACGGGCACAGTCATCAAGGGTGAAGTAGGGATGTGCATAATCATGCCGCCGCTACACCGCGCCATACCCGCAACGCGGCTGGCTCGGCGACCATTTAGACGTCGTGTGAGAGGCTAGGCAGATAAACGGATTTGTCGAGAGCGGGAGCGTATAGGTCGCGTGCAGAGACGAATTTGAGGCGGCTGAGAATGTCGTTCAGCCCTAGTGAATCACGAAAACGGGCCGGGATAGTTTTGCCAAGAAATCGACAAAGATCCTTGTTAGAAGCCTGAAAGAAGCTGTGATAGCGTTCAAATTGCAGATGTAAGTATCCCTAGGGTATCTGAGTGTTCTTGAGCTTTCGCAGTTTAATAATTCCGTCAGGAATGGGTGTTGTTGCTTTTCCTGCTCCTTCCGACAGAGGATGGTCGGGGTTTCACTCGGGGACTCGGTGCCAGGTGTTCGCCAGTCGGAGTCCGGACCCACTGTTTCTCATAGGGCTGATGGTGCATTTCCATCACTTCCACGTCGACTCGACAGCATTATTCGGAACACTGACACCTGTCGCCTTGCCTTCGATGCGAATTTGTTCTTCGCGATTTCCTCGGTCTTGCGGTGCTGCATTGCATTGCATACTGTTGTTGGTAGTACAGGTGGCGTGAGGTCTGCAGATATGGCTTATCGACGGCAAGCCGATGCTTACGTTGCTACATGTTGCCCACCCAGGGCTTCTTATCGGCGATTTCGGTATAGAGTTTGAGAGTGTTGACTTGTTTGCGGCAAGTAGTGAGACGATGTTTATTCACAAATACATGCCGGCAATCGACGTGTGGAAATAGTTGTCACTCGCCTAATAGTGGTCTACGAGGTATATTTTGGGGCTTGCCTCTTTCACATCGTGTTGGTCGGCCTACTTGACATCAAAGCTGCTTTCGCCAGACTTGGTGTCAATGTCCTTTTGTTCTACCTGGTGGACCGAGGCCGCAGACGGTCCCTTGTTCAGGTGCTGGACAAACTCCTTGAGCTTGTCCTCACTACCCTGAGCTTCGCCCGTGACCTGAGGGGTATCAGTCTCGGTATAGCAAGGGCAACTGCTTGCTTCTGAGCTTACCGTGCCATCGGAGGCGTTTGAGACGAAGCCCGTGATGCCGATACTCTTGGCTTGCTTCTGGGTGAAGGACCTGAAGTTGACGCCCTGTACCTCGCCGCCGACCTGGTATGAGATCTGCCAGGCATTAGCTCTGCGGTGGTAGACGTAGAGGCGTACCCACTCGTTTGGTGGTCATTATTCTGGCTGTGCTTGAGAAGAATCGGTGCATATAAGCCGTCTCGTATCGAAAGAGGTCGTGTTTGGCTACACCTCAAGGCTCAAGGAGTGCCATCCACTTGACGCACTCAGGCAGGCGACGTCATCGCCGTGTAAAGGGTAGGCGCTACGGATACTGGGAAGGTACCCACCCCTGCGGCTTCTGAGACGGAGTGCGGGGCCAGAGGTAAGCGCTCCTCATCACATCACACTTGTGGAGGCGGCTGCACGTGGGAGCGGGCTGATGGAAGACTTTCTTTTAGACATGCGCGCAGTCTATTATCGCAACCTCGACGTATTCACGGCTCGCGGAGATTGCATGCGGTGAGCGTGAACGTGCTGGCGGCCATGACGCTAGTCGCGCGTTGTTTTCGGATCCCAATCTCGCGTCGCTCCCCCAATTGCTGAAACCTCTAATCAAACGCCCCCCTTTCGACGCCCCAGATCACATAGCAACAACCGACAGCCTTATCAACATTCACTTTCACCGTAAATGCCTAGGATCCGAAAGCACCGCATCTCACTGCTGATTAGGAGTCTCACGACTGCTACGGCCCTGCACCTTCCCCCCTTGTCAACCACTATGGACTCACCCAACTCGCCGCCCAACCGCTCGACATCGCCCGACCCGTGGGCAACGCCATCGCTGGCCATCGGCGCCATTCCCCCGCTTGACCGCTCTGTGTCGACAGCGTCGTCCGTTTCTTCCGTTTCCGGCCGCTCAGTGGGTTCTCGCCTGTCCGATGGCGGCAGGCGACGCGGGTACATGAGGCCTGAGGGCACCGAATTCTCCAAGTCGGCGAAGAGCCGGGAGAGCGTGATGAACCTGGGCACCATCGCACATCTGCAGTACTACTTCGCCCGCACTGGCCTGCTCGACACGGCTACTGGGCGCGTGGCCAAGTCGCGCAAGCCTGGATCGCGGACACCGAGCGGGAACGAACCAACCTCGCCCGGGCTTGACGCCGACTTCTCGTCATTGTCGCTCGCCTCGCCCAGTGGAACAATGGAACCTCATCTGGGAGAGGGATTTGTGGACTCGCCGCTCGACGAGACGGCGTCGATGGCCTGGGAGGACCCTGAGCCCATGATGCTTCCGCCCACCGTCAGTACCTACAAGAACAACCCCATTTACGTCCCGCCGCCACCGGATATGACTGTCCTCCGCCGCGAACTGCGCGAGTCGCTCGCCGAATCCATGAAGCACCTCCAAGAGCTGGAGAAAGGCTTCAAGGACGTGCAGCCGGATGGGAAGACTGCGACGAATGGCGGCCCTGAAGCCTCCGGATGGCACGAGATCCAGGGCTTGAACCTGCTGGATGTGACTACGCTGGCCATCCGGGCCGCGAGGAACTATTACACCGCACACGAAGAGCCGCAACGGTTGTATGCTATCAAGTCTGAACGCACAATCCGGAAGGAGTTGTACGACACACTAGAGGTCCTCAAACGCCTGGCGATCCGCAACTTCGGCAACGGCGTGCAGCCATACGAGGTGACCCAGCTTAAGCAGTGGGTTGTCGACATCGGCGCGCTGCTCAACACCGAAGAAGAGAAGGAGCGTCTGGAACACGAAGAGAGGGAAAGCTGGTCGTGGCGTGAGGGCAACTGGTCGGGCAGAGAACGAGAGAGGGAGCTTCTCTTCCTCCGGTCGTTCGACAGCAGCCCCGATGTGCTCCCTGAATGGACGAACCCCACCGAAGCCGAACTTCCCACGCCCCTCCTTGCTGCGCTACAGAACGGGCTACGACTAGTCCATCTCCACAACACGCTCGTCCGAAGGTCGAAACGACATTTCGAAGAGATCAAGTCATATCACACCGACACGGCCAAGCCATATCGCTGCGCCGATAACCTGCGCTACTGGGTCAAAGCGGCTGAACTGCGCTGGGACATCAAGCTGGATGTTGATGTCATGGGCGTGGTTCAAGGCAAGGACGCCAATGCGTGGAAGAAGTTTGACGCGGCTCTTCTGCAATGGTGCCAGGGCGTGCGTGAGGAGATCACGTCGGAGTGGCAGAAGCAGAAGAACCAGACGAGGACGCCTACACTACAGATCGACCCGAACTTCGAGGCGCTGTGAAGTGGCCATAACGGTACAATGTTGAAGGATGGCGCATATCTCATTCCCTGTCCATGTTTTCCCATATCACTTATCTAATTTGCACGAAGGTCATGCCCCCCCAGAATCTCAACTCCACACCATAGAGTTTTCACTAGAGTATTCCCTGGTTGGAAACCGAACCGGGCTCTATTATTTACCATTCCGCTCAGAGCGCGCCGGATAGCTGGCGACTTGAGATAGATACCCCTTTGCATCAGCGACTGGCAGTCATGTAGCGTGAATATAGTCAAGTCGACAATGAAGTTTGGTGTGAGGATGCTACGTAATGTTTATACTTGTAGTTATACTAGTAGAATGGACGATTCAAGACGATACCTCATAGTACATACTACATACCTGCACCCACCTGCGCCTGGTAGATGACAGATGTAAACGCGTATAGCACAACCAATATGATCGCCGAGCATGTCTGTGCGGTTCCAGATTGAACGCTGAACGGGCTGGGGCCATGCTGGCGGAAATTGGGTGCCGGTGTCTCACAAGCAGCAAGCGGGACGTTGTGCGAGCGAGTGTGTCAGCGTGCGGTACTATTGCGACGTCTCCCCCAAACATCAATGCATGCCATCTTGGCCACTACGACCATTACGATTATCGTGTTGTTGTGCCACGACATTTCACTGTTATCAAACAAAGCGACGCGTAGAACTTGGCTAGTGAACGACGCGCGCTCGGAAGCGGACGCCCTACCGGTACCCAGGGAACGACTATCTCATCTCCAGTGGCCGTAGCGCACATCCGTGCATCCAGCGCATTCGCATTCATCGAGCGCAGCCTTTTTTCCCTTTTTGCCTGTATGCGACCTGGAGACAGTCTCGAGGTCCACATTAGAGAAATGCTCGATGAGCGACTCGGCCGCGCCGCCTCCCGTGAACAGCAGCAGCCCCGCGACTGCCGTTGAAGTGCCAACGAAGACACCGCCCAAGCCGAATCCGCCTGCGTCGTCGGCCCCGTCCACGTCAACAGCGACCACCGGGTCGTCATCGCCCAAGCCACTTCGACACACGCCGCCGCACATTGAAAGCACCACCAAAGTCGCGAGAAATGTGTCACCTGGCCTGCTGGCGCGCATGAAATTTCTCAACCAAGTCAACAACAACGCCAACAAGAGCGCTGTCGACGTCGGCCGCATCGAGGAAGACCGCCTGCGACGCCTCGACGAGTTCCGCAAGGCGCGCAATCTCGAGATCGAGCGCCGGGGCACGGCCTGGAGTGGAAAGTCCGGTCACGGTTACGGTCAGGTTCAGGGTCCGGGTCCAGGTCCAAGTCCAGGTCCTGCAACAGACACCCCTCTCGTCCCTCAGTCAACGGGTGAGAGCGTGCCCACGCTGGTCATGGAGCCCGACTTCGAGAGCGACCACAGCAGCGTCGTCAGCACCAGCGACAAGATGCTCCCCTCCGAGTCCGAGGCGGAGGTCGAGCTGGACATGCAGAAGTACCGCCTGCCCGACGTGACCAAGCCGGAAAAGGCCCTCAGTCGCACCATCACCGCAACTGCAAACGCAAACGCAGCCGCGACCGACACCAGCAGCACGGAAGCCGCGACCGAGACGGAACCTACCGCCGCACCCACGCCCCCGCCCAAAGACACCCCACCCCTGTCGGCCACCATACCCCTACCCCTACCAGAAGAGGAGGTGTCCGTCCTCGATGACCACACTGGCATCGACGTCGAGGCCTACTTCGCACGCCGCCACTATCCCCGCGCCGGGTCCATCTACACCCTCTCCAAGGCCAGCTTCACCAACCAGATCCAGCAGCTCACCTCGATGAAGCTGCCACCCACCACCATTGCATCCGAGATCATTGCCCTCCCCACGTCGACACAGGCCGGACGGGCCCTACACAAGGCAGCTAACGACATCCGGCTATGGATCGCCAAGACCAAGGAGGTGCTCAGCGGCCTCGATGCCGACGACGACGTTGAGTGGGCCGCCGCTGCCGGGCGGGAAGGACTGGCTGAGGTTGACGCCGCAATCGGCAAGTTCGAGGGACTCGTCAACGTCTACATCAGCGCCATCGAGGACCTGCAGTCGCGAGCCGACATTGCGCTCCTGCCCACCAAGGACCAGACGACGCTCGTGAGCCAGATGGAGGATATTGTCACCAATTGGGGCGAGATAAAGCAGACGCTCAAGGGCATCAAGCACCAGGTCGAGGTCGCCATGGAGTGGGAGGAGCTGTGGAACAACGTGCTGGGTGAAATTGGCGCTGAGGTGGAGAACCTCAGTCGGCTAGTCTTCGAAATGGAGGAGCGCAGGCACCGCGTCATCTCCGATTCCGTCGCTGAAGCTCCAGAGAAGTTCGACATCGCCGAGCTCGAGACCATTGTCGAAGAGCTACCGCGACAGCAGGCCATGATGAACAACAAGCGGTTTAGTATGCCGCCTACGCTCTCCGTCGTGTCACCCATCTCGCCCATCCCTCAGATCGAGCAAGAAAACTCCCGACTGCTGGCTCTCTTCGCAAAGCTGCAGCCACTGCGCGCCTCGCTCGACTTCCTCCCCATGCGACTGAACGCCTTTCAGATGAGAGCGAGTACCATATTCCCTTCTGCCTGTGACGAACTCCTCCGAAGGAAAGAGCAGCTAGAGGCACAGGAGAAGAAGCTTGAAGCCGAGGCAGATGCACTGAGGGAAGAGCTGGGTGAAGACAAATGGGTGCATAGCTTCCGCCAAGCTGGCAGCAAGGCCCTTGCCATGTATGAATCTTGCATGAAGAGCATCCAGCGGCTACAGCAAGCACTGGATGACAGCGACGAGGAGAAGCTCTCTTCGCGCATTGCCACCTACAAGGACAAGATGGATCATTACCCACCGTCAATGAGGCGTGTGCTGGAATTGATCGACATCGAGATGAAGCATAGGTCTACTGTCAATGGTGAGATTCTGCGCATACAACAGGATGTTAGGACCAAAGTGGAGGATCTGGAGTTGGTCACCAAAGACATGGATAAAGTCCTGGACGACCTTACAGCGTCCCGCAAACTTCGCGATTCCGTCTCCACTGTACTCTCAGCTCGCACCGAGGCGTCGTTTCCACAATCGGCCGTAGATACACCCAACAGCTCTCCTGCTTCTAGTGTGGTTATGAGCCGCAAGAGCAGCGGACATGGCGCTGCCACTACGCCGGTGGGCAAGAAGTCTCGTCAATCCAGTGTTGCAACCTCCAAACTTCCCTCAGTACCTGCAACTCGACGATATTCGAGCGTGCCTCAGAGCACCAATGTTGCTTCTCGCAAGTCCTTGCCCTCAGCCCGCCTGGATTTTACGCCTTCTCGTGCTATGTCCGGTACCGCGGCGAGTACAGCACGCGCAAAGACTCCTACAGATAGGCCGGGACCCAAGCCTCGCTGGAACTCAGATACGCACCTGCGCGACACTGTTATTGGGCACAACTTCAAGCCTCTGACCTTGACCACGCCTTCGCCGTTCCTGAGAAATACAGAGTCGCCCGATCCATCGCGTCGGGGGTCCACGAGTAGTCGTGCCTCCATTCCCATCAAGAGCCCTCTGAGTCGCTCTTCAGCTCTTTCGCCGGCTCCGCCTGGCCGCTCTGGATCCACCACTCCGGCACAGCGCCCAGCACGATCGTTGGCGAGTCCAATGCAGTCGCCTGCTGTGACGCCTGCAAAAGGCAAGCTACCTATGCGATCAACACCCGTGTCGTCGCCACAGGTGAAAACGGGCACCCCAGCATCTGGCCGACGTATGACCGCCGCCGCTACAGAGGACGGGGACAGTACCGCCAACGAAGAAAGCCCGGCAGCACGCCGTGCATCCCGTCCTCCGAGCGTTTCAAACAACCGTCGCAGCAGCCTGCTCCCTAAGCCAAAACAACGCACCACGTCTCTTTCTAAGCTCGTGGATTTGGCCCCTCCCGGACGCACCAACAGCAGGCTGGCCGGTGTAGCTGAGGGTACGACAAGCAGAGTCAGCGACGGACGTACGCCTAGTCGTGCCAGCGGTCGTCAGTCAAGCACTGGGGAGAGACCGGGCTGGAGATAGGATCTCGCGAAACGGACATCTCTTCTCGACGCAGCTGTATAACATCTTCAAACGGACGACATGGGATAGCGTTTCTATTACCATTTTGAGCCCCCTGGGTCCCGGCTTGGTTTCCGTCTCTCTTTTCCGAACTTGAATTTAGCGTGGATTTTGTTTCATTAGAGGTGCGTTCACCTCGAGGGTATTTCCAACCCATGTTTATCAGATCTCAACTCCCGATCATCATTTTTGTGCTACATTTGGAGTTTTAGCGGGCGTGGAGGGAGGGAGTATCCAATACCCTGGAGTTCCTTTTCGGTGGCTTTTGAGGCGCAGTCCGTCTATCTTCGCATATCTGAGCGTATGGGTAGCCAACTGGACGCAGATTACAGGTATGGGGCATCATTGCGACTGTGCTGTTATTAGCATGCGCAGGGAGAAGTACTTTGCGCTTTGGTGGATAGGAGGCGGGGGGACTAGATTGGTATACCTTTACACGTGTGTGGAGTAGCGAAATGGTTGATCGACTGGAGGGGGGGCAGAAGTAATACTACGTTAAGACTTTTGGGGAGATTGATAGTAGCGAGAAATAGGAACTGACGGCATAGTTAGTTTTATAATTAAGCTTTGTCAGATCATTATTCTGCGTTCTTCCCTTCACGTGTATTCCTTCTCAATGTTCAGCATGACGCGAAGAGGACACCCCATAAAAATAGCTACACGGACCTTGTATCCCTTTGGACACTGTCATTCAAAGTTCTGAATGCATTCCGTTGCCCCTTCCCCAAAAACTTTTGAGACGTTTAGACTTGCGAGTCAAGTCGGTCGTGGAACCACTTTTTCTTTCAGCTCGATATCTAGAACTATCTTTACAGATTGGATCGTTAGCGGATTAGACAAGACAAGACACGAGATAGGTAGCGAATAAAGAAGAGAAGAAGAGAGCAAGATAGCACAAACAGCGATATAATCCTATCGATATTCATTCACCCTACGTTCCATCAATCTCTGTACACTCCATCCATCCATCTCCTCCTTATCCCTCACCTACCTACGTACGTACAAAGCACACCAACAACAAAAAACAAGCAAGCGCAAAAAAACAACATCGCGGCACCCGAAAAAAAACAATGAAAATGAAAATGAAAACTCGATAGGAGCGAGCTCCTGAAACGCCATACACTGTTCCCAAAACGCATCAATCATGAATAAAAGCCCAAAGCCCACGTCCAAGTCCAAGCCTCCAGGGCCAAGCAATCAACCAGCCAATGACGAAAAAAACAAAAAATAAAAATAAAAGTTTTATCATACAGGCCCAAAGTTGCCCTGACGCCCCCCAAGGGTATGAAAGAATTGGCGCAGCCGCATTAGTGATAAAGATAGTGTGTGTGTGTGTGGGGTATGATAATGTCGTCAAGTCGTTGTGATGCGCCATTGCCCCCCCCCTCCCCCGACGTGATAGTAGCGTGTATGTTGCGTGTTGCGTAATATATCTGTGGTGTGGTATCTTCGTGTGCAGTGGTTATGAAGGCGCCATACCCTCCATCGCGCCTCTCTCGAATTCCTCTAGTCTCTTCATCTTGGCATCTAGCTCTGCAAATATATCTCCCATGTGACAGGCTTGCTCGAGTAGAGGTGCGGCGCCAAAGGGGCGGATGCGATGGCGGAGGGCGAGCGTGTTTGCGCATGACTAGTCACATGGATTAGCCAAATTCTCATGGTTAAACTCCAAACTCCCAGACTCGGGACAGAAGGAAAGAGGGAAAGGGTAAGGTGAAAAGGAGAGCGACATACCTCAATCCTAGAAATCTGATGCTCCACAAAATTAACCAGAAATCGATCCGTAATCTCTCCCCCACGACTCTTCATCCGTTCCAGCAACGCCGTCTCAGGCGGTTTCAATTCCGCACACCCGGGGTTCTCAAGAGAGCTACACAGCATCTCAAGGCGTAGACTGATGTTCCAGAGATCCCACACATCCTCGGTATCAATCGTAAGCTGAGAGCCCGCCATCTTCTGGCCAGCCGTCGCCTCCGATTTCTGGTCAACAGGCTTTTGTTCGGTTTGTCGCTGGACCGCGAGACGACTGGCCAGCGAGTGCGGATACATGAGGTATATGTACTCTGGATTTTCCAGGCCTTTGAGGCGTCGCTCACCGAGGTCCTTGACTTCAAAACCTTGGGAGGACAAGGAGCGAAGTTCGCCGCGTATCATTTGCCCGTTTGAGTCTTCGCCGTACGCGTCTTCTGAGCCGGCGGAGTTGTTGCGGTCGCCTTCGATGTGCGTTTCGAGCAAGCGTTGGATTTCGGCGATGAAGTCGGACGAGACTGTGATCTGGCCGCCGTCGGCCACGGAGGAAATACGAGAGGCGCGGTTGACCATGGGGCCGAAGTAGTCCATGCGCTTGGTGACGGGGTCGACTTCGCACACCGGTGTGCCCCAGTGGATGCCCATGCGGACGGAGAGACCGCGGAAGATGACGTTACCATCTGCATCGACTACTTCCTGTCCGTTTACGCTATTGAGAATCTCTTGCGGCCACTGTACTTCGAGTAATTGACTTTGTATCGTAAAACACCACAGCAATGCTGATGTCACGGTGCGGAACGCGACGATGAAAGCGTCACCCTCCGTCTTCACTTCGTAACCTCCAATGATGCGCAGCTGTCGGCGCATCAGTTCGTTGTGCATCTTGATCGCTGATCGCATGGCAGTCGGATATGTCTCCCATAGTATTGTCGAATTCTTGATATCCGTGAACACCAAGCTGACCTCTCCCGTTGGCGCGTCCACTTCATTGTCAAGACGCGCAAGCTTGGAATCGCCGACCAAGTTCCTCTTCTTTCCGCTTCGACGTTGCGCGGTCCATTCGGGCTCATTGCTAGGAGCAGGAAACAAAGACGTACTCGGAGTGCGGTATCGGGCACGTTGCTTGCTCTTAAGGTCGCTGACCCTGAGCAGCATCACCATGATCTTGTTAGTTGCGCCGAATGCAATGGCCAGATCACGCAATTTCTGAGCGGCCACCATAAGGTCGTTGCGTTCAGATCGTGCGACATCGACAGCGAAGTCCGGCGTGAGGTATTCCCAAAGCTCCCGGGAAGCCACCAACACCATCTCATCAGTATCGCCAAGCGTGAGATTGAGAATGTGCGGAGAAGCGATGACAGATGGGGACATCTGTACGTAGCCAAACGCCCTGGATACCTCCAGCACATCATTGAGCTTGCCCTGCCGGGACACGAAGCCGCCAGCTTCCCGTATCCTGGATCGCTCGCTTGGCTCAGCGGGGTCATGTTTCCGTGTGAGGATCTTGTGCCCTCCTTCTGACCTGATCAAGAGTGCCTGTGCATCACCCACATTCGAGATGTAGAGTTCCATCTCTTTCAAGAACAGTACGGTCGCCACGCTGCCCGATGTCAGATCGTCATCGCCCAGCTCAGGAACCGCATTGCGTGGTTGTGTTGCCGCAGTGAAGGCGTTCTTATCGAGCACCTGACTTGCTGCAGTAGCCAACTCCTTGTTGAGACCCAGGTAAGTTCGTCGCAAAGCGTCGGACGGCGTCTCTTGGGGTCGCAAACGCTCTAGCTCATTGGCGAACCGATTTTTGAAGTGATCGTACAAATATTTGGCAATCTTGGAACCACCGCCAGCAAGCGGCTGAGCATCAAACAGACCCAACAGTTGTTCATCATCGTGGCTGCGGAAGCGGGGAACGACCATGTCCATGGTCGAAATGTGTTCGTTGCGCCCCAATGAATCAGCCATGCCGTAGGCCATTGTGCCGACAGCCGAGCCCGCGGTGCGTATTCTGCGGTCTTCCGACTGTTCCGGTACAGACGGCACCATCATCGTGACATCCATCAGGCCCAGAACGCGCAGATTGATTAACGAGCTAAAATCTGTGAGATCGCGTCCCTCCCGCATGTTCATGCCGCTGCCACTGTACGAGCCGCTGGGTTTGATTTCCAGCCGCTTGTTGCCGGACAAATTCAGGAACCGAAGTTTGTGATTCCAGTTCCAATTCCAGTCGTACGGCCAGTTCGACACATTGTACTTGAGAAGATTGTTTCCAACATCCAGTACTGCGAGTTGCGCCACCTTGCCGAGTTCGGCGGGAAGGACCTGGAACTTGTTGTTGTTGATATGGAGCACCTTGAGTGACCCTACTTCTTCTAGATCCTCCGAAGGTAGGGATGTCAGGTCGTTGCCTGACAGATACAATTCAGCAAGGTGTTGCCATCTTCTGATTGTGCGAGGTGGTACGTCATAGATAAGGTTATACGCAAGATTCACAATACGCAACTCTGGAAGTAGACATAGCTCGTCAAACACATCGTCGTTCAGTCGGTTGTCGGCCAGGAACACGTGGCGGAGGGAGCCCGCAAAAGTTGTCATCAGGCGACTACTAAGGCTAGAGTCTTTGCGGGACATGGACGTCAGTGTTCCTTCAGTAGGCGCACGAGACGCCACCGAGGGCTTGCGCGCTGTACTTGACGTGTTGTAGGAAGCCATGGAACCTTTGCGCTGCGAGGAAGCAGACGAAGTGCCGACACTGAGACCTCCCGATGCCTGACTCGGACGGCGATTCTGGAAGTCTTCCAACTTCCCCAGCTCTTCGTAACTGGGAGTTGAAACTAAGCCTGGCGTAGTCACTGGAGGCGCACCATCCATCTGGCCTGCCTCACCGTTCGTTACCGGTGGAGGGGCTGCGCCAGGCTTTGGGAACGCATCGAGGACATTCGATGATACGTTCAGCGTCTCCAGTCGTCGGGCATACCATAGCTCTGGGGGAAGTACACTGAGGTTGTTCTCGCGCACATCCAAATACCGAAGTTCAACAAGTCGCCCGATTTCAGCAGGCAAAACGTCCAGTGAATTTCGGGCCACGCTCAAGTGTTCCAGCCGGTAAAGCCTCCCGATGTTGTTCGATATCGACGTGAAATGGTTCTTGTCGAGGATAAGCTTAGTGAGCCCAGTCAGCTTTCCAAACAGATCCTCAGGTAGCTGTGCCAGTTTCGCTGAAGCAAGGTTGAGAACGGACAATGAAGGTGTTGCTTGGCTAAGTCCGAATCGAGTGACGGGATTGTGATTCATATGCAAAACGCGGATTTTGGGGAAGTAGCCTTCGAATGCCGAGATAGAGTTGTGGCCAATCATTAAGTACTCCAGTCGGGGTAGTTGGGACATGACATCCATGCTGTCAAGCGCGTTGAATCGCACGTCGATCTCCCGTAGATTTACCAGGTGGCTAAGAGTTTGGGGGAAGCCACCGGCTAACTTGTTGTTTGTCGCCCAAAGTCTCTCCAAGCAAGTCAATTGGCCTATCTTGGGTAGGCTTGATATCGAGTTGAAGCTTATGTCGAGATCGACCAGTGTCCGGACTTCGCATAAGAAGTCAGGGAACTCGCTCAGCGAATTGGAGCTCAAGTTCAGACTGCGAAGCGCGCGGTATTGACCAAAATAGGGTGGTAGTCGGGTTAGCCCGTTGTTGGAGAGTCGTAGACCTTGTAGACTCTGCAACTTGTACAACTCGGCACGATCGAGCGATTGCAGACGATTGTTCGAGATGTCCAGCATGGTCAGTCGGCTAGCTAAGCTAAGACTGGGTGGCAGTCGCTTCGCATCGTTGCTAGTATATTTGATTTCTCTCAGGTTAGTGCAGGCCAAGATGAAGTCCCTCGGCACGTCCAGAGAAAGATTGCGCGACAGGTTGAGCGAAATGATTTCAGTCGCCTTCTGATAGAGCGTGATGGGGATGGTAATCAGATTCCGACCTTGGAGGTCAATGTGACTGAACTTCTGCATTTTGCTGAACCCGGGATCGCGTTCCAGGCTCGAGTAACCGCTCATCTTGGCGGGAAGAAATGTGAATCTGCAGAGGTAGCTGTTGTCTTCGCGTCCCACGTCTTCCAAACGATCCATGTCCGTATATCCAGCTAGCTCAAGAAGACGCTTCTGGATCAGCAGCGGACGCTCGTTACTGTCCAGTTGCCGTGAGGTGTCGTGCTTTCGCATCACAATGTGGTAGTTGTCCAAGTCGTCCTGCAGAACAGTCTTCTTTCCCAGTATCTGTATAATCTCTGCTACCGTGGTGTTTAGCGTAGCCGATAGCGTTGCAAACGTAGAGTCGACCCTGAAGATGCGCAGACAGTATGTCTTGTTGTCACTCTCTTCTTTGGAGGGTATGCCAGCCTCGTCCACGTCGCCAAGTTTGTCCATTTCGTCCTTCATACGCTTCACAGCCCACGAGTCTGGTGCATCCCACGCTGCGGTGCCATCATCGTCGGGTCCGGGGACAGAAATTTCATCCCCAAAGGTTGGCTGCTTCTGCGCGTCGCCAGCGGGCGGCGTCATTGGTGGTTGTTGTTGTAAGTTGACGATACCCTCCATGTCGTCCAGATTCCTGTCCAGGAAGAAGACTGCATCGTTGCCCGCCGTGCTAGCGATGTTATCGTTAGGGTCACGTCCAGTTGGCTCGTTGGTCGGCACACGCTTGTCCTTTCGGAAGGTAGGCAGACGATGAGAGGCGATTCTCGTCTTGTGCTCCCGGCCTTCGGTACCATCGCTGTTTGCTTGCCGCTTCGCCATGTTTACTTGTGGAGACGGCTCTGCTCTCGCGAGCCTCGTGGAACTGACGGTGGGGTTTAGTGACGTAGCCGAAGCGCTACCACCAACAGCCAGATTCCTGAGGTTATCCGGGGCCAGTGTACGATCTGCCTTGTCTTTGTCTTTGCCTCGTAGTCGTGCGAAGAAGCCGTGCGAAGACTTGTGAGTACTCGGCGACCGTTGTGTCAGCCTCTCATCCCGTGTCATGTCAGAATGTGAACTTGGTGTCGGACTGGACGGACGTCCCAAGAGGCTTGTTTTGGAAGCAAAGGCGGAGCTAAGGGCTGAAGGCTGGTTCGGACGGACGCTGTACGATGAGTCCTCGCGACTGGTAGTTGGCCGCAGAGGGTAGGGCTGACTGATCTCGGCGCGTCCCTCTGGTGCCTTGTTGTCCTCCTTGCTACCCTTGTGTCGGTGGCCGTGACCAGGCAGCCTTACGTGCAGCTTGTGATGCGATCGCGAACTCGATTTGGCTGAATGTTGCTCTGATGAACGACGTCCGCCATTCTCAGGCGCGGAAGCGATATCCTACGAAGATGTTAGCAATGCAGGTTCCGATACCGGCGCAAAGCAGTCACGGGTGGGTTGAGAAGGAGCGGTCACGACAGGAGAGAGAAAGCAATCCGCCTTCTCTCGGCGCGACTCATGGCAAGACTCACCCTGGAGTCCTGGAATTCCCAAGGCGTGACTTCCGACGAGGGCTGGGGAGTGCGCGGTCGTGACCCAGCCGGCGAGCCCGGCCGGGATTGATGGCTACTGCCAATCGTGTTATTCAGCGAGTTACCACGGAGCCGCTGCCCACGCATAGAGTGCGCATCCCCCCCATACGGCGTGTTCAGGCTGGTATCGGAATTCTGGCGTCCATCAGCCGGAAAGTCCTCGCCAAACACATTCTGCAGTCGCTTGTGAAAGCCTCGCCCGATGCTCGACTTGGACCCCGAGCTGCTGACGGTGGTGGCGCTGGCTACAGAGGGGCGTCTGTCGTCCTTGAGCGGGAAGCCCATGCTATCCTCGCGGCTGCCAGTACCCGGGCGGAACCCCGGCGACGGTTGCGCAATGTCCTCATTCGAGTCGTTGAAAAAGCTGCTCCAGACGCTGTTCGCCATGTTCGATCCGTTGGGCGTCGTAGACCAGGGCGTTCCGTGCGAATTGGTGCTCGTAGCCGTGGGCGGATTCCGTGATATCGACGGCACGCGTCCTCCCGATGTCTCCAGCACAGCCAGCTGTTTCCGGTGATCGCCAAATGCGCTCTTGGTCGGCCCGTCCCAGTGGGAAGGCGGCTTCCGCAGTCGATTTGACGTGTCTTTCGGAGGAGGAGCTGGGGGAACGGTGCCGGGTGATATCTCCGACTCCTTTTCGGAACTGCATGGCCGTGTTAGCAGCAGCGCTGGTTCAGAGAGTCGATGCACGTCTGGTGGTGAGACTTGGAGAGACAAGGCTGGGCCATTGTACTCGCCGACATGTTTCCCGCCTCACGAACAACAGCTCGATGTGGCGCAAAACATGGTTCGCGCATCAGTCCCAGCAGCAGCGACAGGCCTGTGGGGCCCGAATGTCGAGGCTCTGCGACATCACCAACGACACGGTAGCGGCAGCCCAGCGCAGTGGTCGCGCGCAGACTGCCCGCCGCGCTTCGCACCTCTTCCCACATAAGACGGAATACGTACTTGGAGTTGACGTCTTTGGCCGTCTTCACCGTCACAGGCGTGCCCCTCTGGGATGCGCGTCCATAGGGCCGTATCGTGTCGCCGGAGCGCGAACTCCACGAGCTCTCTACCGATCCATGGCGGCCGATCGTCTCATTCCTCGTCATTATCACGGGCGGGGGTGCAGTACGAGTCGCAATGGGCCCGCGCGGGTGCAGCGACGACGACGAGGACAGGATGGTGGTAGGCTGCTTGCGCAGAAGGGCCTAGGACGGCTGCTTCATCGAGGCGGGACAACAGCTGGAGGTGTGCACATGGGCGGCGGCGGCGGCGGGCGGGCGACGAACGAGCGGTAAGGCGGGAACGAGGAAACAGACTCCGAGGCGGGGGAGCGAAGTCAAGGCGGAGTGGTAGGAAAAGCGGCAGGCGGAACAAAGCGTCACGATAGTATAGTCTAGGCGGTGCGTCGTGTGTAATTCCTCAACCCTCAAGCGTCCTGGTGGTCGATATCTAGGGCGTGCTCCACTCTCTCCATGGAGAGCGGCATGCTCACCAGCCCTCGAGCAACAATGCGCCACCTGCACCCGCACCCTGTCAGCTATCAGGCCTACCACTACTCCGTACGGCTACCGAACATGTCTGCAAACCCGGCCCGGACACAGAACCTTAAGACACGCATCGTTTACCGCACGCAGAACAAAGTACCAATACATCTCAGCTATAGGCACTAGAGATGCCTGCTGTTTCTGCCCCCTCGTGCGATGCGATTGTTACGCTTGAAGCAAACGGGCTACCTAGCAAGCGTCAACTTGTCGCACCTTTCCCCCGCTTTCACTTCCAACCTAAAAGCCACATCTCCATCCCACTCCGCACCAGATAGCGCCCCTCTTGATCGTCACACATCGCGTTTCGACAAAGCAAATAACACCCTCAAGATAATCCGCGGAGCACCAATAATGTTTCGTATTATATGCCGCGTAGATTCGTTTTCCGACGCAGACAATTGGGGGACCAGCCCATTATGTTCAAAGTTAAACTCGTCACACATACGCCCTTTTGCTGCACCAAGTCACAACAAAGGAACTAACTATAGCACCA
This sequence comes from Decorospora gaudefroyi, assembly GCA_010015605.1. Taxonomy (NCBI): domain Eukaryota; kingdom Fungi; phylum Ascomycota; class Dothideomycetes; order Pleosporales; family Pleosporaceae; genus Decorospora; species Decorospora gaudefroyi. Next base: position 72,850 of record ML975339.1, read on the forward strand.
TCCACTAGGTATGCAGTATGCACAAGAAGCAATCATTACGCTATTGTAGATCCTTTGCTCTACATGTAGGCCGTCTGCAGGATAAGAAATACAGCGTTGAAGCTGCTCGTCGAGTGCACAGAAACATGCTTCCTGAGGCTGTGATGCTCCCAGGTACCACGTCCTATACTTTCACAATGTAATCGTACAGTGACTCTAAAACGCCTTTCCAAGACAACACAGCTCGTGCCGAATGAGTAAACGCTGGCCGCGTAAACAGACTCGACTCGCTCTTCGTGCGAGTAAAAATATCATCATGTTTGACAAAACAATTGTTGTGGAACCACTCGCGCAATTCTGACATCCGACGTCTATTGGGGCGCCCCGCCTCCACCGAGAGCTCGCAAGATATCCTGGAGAGAGGGAGTACCAGGTTGAGCGTTGCCCTGCGGCTGATGGTTCGGGGGTGGAGTAGGGTTCTGCGCATATTGCTGGTACGGGTAAGCATACTGCGGCTGAGGCTGCGGTGGCGGCGGTGCGGGAGCCGGTGCTGGCATTTGCGGTTGCGGTGGCTGCTGTCCGCTCATCGCCCCTACGACCTGAAACCACTGTGCCCACGCTGCCCAGTTGGCCGCCTGCTGCTGTTGTTGTGGCTGCTGTTGTGGCAGGGCCGGGGCTTGAGGTTGAGGAGTGTAGGATGGCGGCGGTGGTGCATACGCTGCCGCAGGTGGTGGAGGGGGTGGTACGGGAGCAGCATAGGGAACTGCTGGCTGAGACGGACCTGAGAAGGGTACTGGCCAGCCTGCACTGCTGTTGTTTGCATAAGCGTTAGCGTTTGACGGAGCAGAAGGCGTCGGAGAAGCATGTTGCTGTCTCTGCTTCTGCTGCTGTTGGTGTTGTTCTTGTTGTTGCTGGCGTTCTTTCTCTCTCTTCTCGCGCTGTCGCTGCTTGCGATTCTTGTTCTTACCACCACCTGGTGGAGACTGATGCGACTGGGATTGTTGAGACTGGCCGCGGTCTGGCTGGCGCGCGGGCGACGCCGAGGTTGCGGAGCGGTTGTCTTGGTACGGCCCGTTGCGCTGATGGCTGTTCTGTTGGCGGTCATGGTGACGGTCGTTGAACTGGTCCTGTTGCCTGCCGCGGTCAGATTGGTTCTTGCCGCCGCGTCCACCCCTGTCGCCGCCATTTCTGTCGCCTCGGTTGTTGCCATGCCCGCCGCGGTCACCACGATGGCCTCCCCGATCGCCCCGGCCTCCCCCAAAGTCACCTCGTCCGCCGGCCCCTCTGTCGCCTCGACCACCAGCAAAGTCGCCACGCCCACCACCTCCTCCTCGCCCACGGAAGCCACGGCCTCGATCGCCCCAAGGACCTCGGCCCCGTCCCATACCCCTCCGCACATGGCTGCGGTCTTCAAGCGGCGCACCCTGGCCAACAATCTGCTCAAAGTGATCCGGCCTCGCCAGCGGCTTGTACATGCCAAGGTCTTCATCCTCATCATCGCTGTACTTGAGGCCGCCGCCCTGATACTCCATGGAACGATAGATGGGGGGTGGCGGAGCGTCAACGTGCAGCCTCGGTCCGGTGGGAATGTGCACAGCCGGTTGTTCATCGGTGCTGTCTGCCCGCGCGCGCTTCTTGGCCTTTTGCTCGCGCTTGTATTCCGCCTCCTTCTCGTCGTCGGAGAACTCGACGTCGTTGGTCTCTTCGTCATGGAGGTTCGATGCGTCCGTGTGCTTCTGTCGGCGAATGGGCTCCGTCTCGACCAGGGTTGAATATTCGTTGACATAGTAGACGGGCGTGTCCTTCTCGATGCCTAGCGTTGCGAGTTCAGCGGCGTCGTTGAAGCCAAATGAGTATCGAGGCTCTTCTACGCGTCCTATTTGCTCCGACACCTTCCCAATAACGGTACGGTTCTGGAGGCAGAGCGCGGAGCCAGACTCAAGCACCTGCTCGTCTCCAGACGTGTTCGCCTTGACTACAACCAGATTCTCGACGATTGACTCAACCTTGCCAAGCTCCGTAATCTTGGTATCTTCAGTGACCGTGATGTCTGGCTTCTCGTACTTTTCTTCCACTTCATTGAGCGTCTTGACCTTGACGGGGCCCGGGATGCCCGGCTCGTCTGCAGCTTCGGCCATGAGGAAGCGGACCTGCTGTTCGGGATCGAGGAGCTCGCCCTCGTCGGAGCCCTCATCGTCCGAACTGTCGGCAGAGCTAGAGCTGGACGACGACTCGGAGTCGGAGGCATCTGAGTCCAGCTGCCATTCGGCGTTATCGTCGCCCTGGTTCGCTGCTGCGGCGCGCAGGAACTCGGCTTTGCTGTCGAATGCAGCGCCGTTGGCAGCATCTTCGAGCTCATTCTGGAGATCTATAGCCGCGGTAAGTGCCGCATCCAGCTCGCCGTCGGTATCGGCGGTGGGGGTGTCGGCAGCAGCGACGGCGACAGCATCTTGGGCCAATGTCAGGTATGCAGCAGCAGGCAGCGCAGAGCACGATGGCTTACCGTGCTGTGGAGCCTCATCCCGGGCCTGGCCCTCATTGGCTGCAGGCGGCGGCTGCACTGGGACATGTGCGTGTGCCTGCGCATCCGCATCCGCATTCGCGTCATCGTAGAAGGCCTCCTCGTCTGAGAGCTCGCCGTCTTCAGGCGGCTCTGGCTGCGATATTGCGCTGGGCTGCTGCACAGCAGGAGTGGCCTGCGCGGCCGGGGTCTCGCTCAATGAGCCGAGTCCTGGGAGGTGAAAGGGCGCTGGCACGGGTGCAGCGGCAGCAAACGACGACGTCGTCCCGGGCTCCACAGGCAGCGCAGCGGGCTTGACGGGCGTTGTGTCGTAGAAATCGTCGTCCATGTCATCGACAGGCGAGCCAGGCGCATCGAGCGTGGTTGCAGATGCTGCGCCATAGATGGGAGCGTCCGCCTCCAACCGCGCCCTTTTGGCCGGCGGTTCCAGAGAGTCGGACATTTTTGCGTGTCTTGCTCTGCAGAGTCCTGAAGCACGCGAACTCGCTGCGGTATGTCAACTGCTGTTGCGCACCAGTTTGCTTAAATGCGTGGTGGTTATGGAGTTATGTAGTGCTGGACAGGACGCCGGGAGGTGAAGGGAGAACGTCGCCTTTTTCGACACGGCTAGCGCCTTGGCGGGAAGGCGCGCCCCAGGCGTCAGCCCTATGGCACGTCGATCGCCTTCATCCGCGGTGCAAGGCTGGGCGCTTCACGGTCCGATGGACAGGCGGTCAACCATTCACACCTGTGTGCTCCAGTCCTGCCGTTTGCGTCGCTGAAATGGCGCCCACACCGCCAAGAGCGCACCAAACGCGAAGGTGCGTAGACAGCTCACAATATACACGGGATACCTAGCTTGGGCGTACTTCATGAGGCTAACACATGCATAGAACGCCAGCTGGGAAAGCACCCCAGCTCACTGCAACTGCCTCCTTCTGCCTGTTCGCTGCAGCCAACCTCATCGCCGCCTTCTTCTCCCCCATCCAAGACTGCGACGAAGTCTTCAACTACTGGGAACCGAGCCACTACCTCAACCATGGCTACGGCCTACAAACGTGGGAGTACTCTCCTGAATATGCGATTCGAAGCTGGACATATACGGGTATCCACTCGCTCTTGATATGGCTGGCAATGCTACCTACCCAACTTCTGGACTTCCAAAGATCAAAGGTGGCCGGATTCTACTTCCTTCGCGCAGTGTTGGCGGTGACATGCGCGTTCTGTCAAACACGAATGTACTCTGTTATTCAAAGAACATTCAATGCTCGCGTCGCCACCTTCTTCACAATCATCATGGTCATCAGTCCGGGCATGTACCATGCTGCCCCCGCCTACCTTCCGTCCAGTTTCGCCATGTATACCACCATGCTTGGCTTTGCATCCTTTATGGACTGGTCGGGAGGTTTTATGAGAACTACGCAGGGAATTACGTGGATCGCCGTTGGGAGCGCTCTTGGCTGGCCCTTTGCAGGCGCCCTTGTTCTGCCTTGGGTTGCTGAGGACATGATCGCGGGCTTCCGTGCTGGCCGGATCGACCTCAGCTTCTGGCGTGTACTCAAAGGCGCCGGCAGCGCGCTGGTTCTTCTGGCCACACAGACAGCCATCGATTCATTCTTCTACCGGAAGCTAGTCTGCGTTCCACTTAACATCGTACTGTATAACGTCTTCAGTGGCGGAAGTAGAGGCCCCGATATCTACGGTGTGGAGCCGTGGCACTTTTATATCCGCAATCTGGCTCTGAACTTCAATATTTGGTTCTTCCTCGCCTTGGCCGCGCTGCCGATGGTTCTTATACAGCATCTCATTTTTGAGAAAAGCGGTCCCAAGCGTATCCTTATGCGTTCTGTCGTCTTCGTCAGTCCGTTCTACTTGTGGTTGGCAATCTTCACCGTTCAGCCTCACAAAGAGGAACGGTTCATGTACCCGGCCTATCCAGCGCTAGCCTTGAACGCGGCACTCACCTTTCACTTGTTGTTGGCCAACTTCGGCTCTACAGATCCACGGCACCTAGTCAGCAAAATTCCTCCCCAAGTCAAGCTCGCTATCGTCGGTGTTCCGCTACTTCTATCGTTCAATATAGGTATGCTCCGGACAATCGGTATGTTGATCACTGTCTCATGAAAGTACAGTCCTAACTAAGTTTCTCAGGCACATTGACCGCGTACTCTGCTCCTCTGAACGTCTACAAACCTCTGTTCGATCCGACAGTTGCTCGCCCAGGGGACACTGTATGCCTAGGGAAAGAGTGGTATCGCTTTCCTTCCTCATTCAATCTACCCCAAGGAGTTCGTTCCAAGTTCATCAAAAGCGAGTTCTCTGGTCTGTTACCCGGTGAGTTCAGTCAGTCCGGTACCGGGTTAGGATTATTTCCGGGCACGTGGATCATACCACCTGGGATGAATGATGAGAACAAAGAGGACCCTGGCAAATATGTAAGCGGTGGCCGGGTGTACGAAAATTGACGTTGCTGATCCTATCGTAGGTTGACGTGGATCAGTGTGATTTCATGGTGGACTCGCGTCTTCCTGGAACATCGCCAACGGCACTCGAGCCTGATTATATCGCCGACACAGTACACTGGGAAACACTAAAATGTGTGCCGTTTTTGGACGTCAGTCAAACTCATATTCTCGGGCGTTTAGTCTGGATACCGGACTTGCCGTTCATCCCTGATCGTCTCCGCCGTAAATGGGGCGCCTATTGTCTACTCCAACGCAATAGCCAGAACACTGCATAGGCTGGATGATAGAAGCTGAGACTTCCTGAACAGTGCAAGATTCCCCAAAATTACTTTAGGTACCATGGGGACGAGCAGGATCTGATCTGAAGCAATAATGGCCAATGGCCCGTGAGCTTCGATGAACGATCCGGACTCTGACGCCAAACTCTTATCCAATGGCCAACACACTCTACTATGCCCTGGAGCAATACTCCGTACATGTGCGCAGATGCATCGCATCGTATCAAAGGGTCCTAGCTGCGTGCTATCGCTCCGCATGGTTTGCCACACTAACCGAGTGGGGTATTGCTTTCCCCGCCTAGTCTGGAAGATAAACCACTACCGACAACACTGGCGCGATCCCCACATCTTTGGTGATTGTTATCGCAGCAACCTGACATGTACGTATGTTCACACGGTAAATAAAGGGAAGTTGCATGGCATGTCTTGCATAAGTCCGCATGCTCGGTGCCCCAAACTATGCCCGCAAGGTCTTATCTTCAGGACCCCCCATCTCTTCCATGCAAATAACTAACATCCGCCATTTCCTTTCTTCAAATGTTTGAGATTGTGATTCAAACTTGAACAATGGATACACTCGCACTCGGCCTGAGGCACGTTGCACGTACCGCTCAGCACCACTGCACCAAGGCGCATTCCAAACTAAACACAACCCTCAAGAATACAGGCATACAACCCAAAGCAGCCCTCTATGCCTTCCTCCTCTTTATAACATTCATATGGCTCATCATAACCATCACACGTTATCTCCGCGCCCACAAACAGAACTCCCGCCCAAACACGCCGAACCTTGAGAAACGGTCAGCATTTAAAGCTCCCGAAAGACCCTTGGGAGGTAGGTTCTTATTCCAAACTATCCTACCACTACCTACTAACTCACGCACCCCACAGTATGGCCCCCATCCGCCTTCACGCGCCCGCCAGCAACACCCTACCCAAACTGGTCCCTAACCAGCACAAAATCACTCCCGTACCGACCCTTCCGGCGCGGTCCAAAATACAACATAACAATGGGTCTCCGCACAATGCCATGGGACAACTGGCTCGAACTCGACAACGAATACCTAAAGTACCATACACTAAAAGCGTCCCGACTCGACATGCGCGGCAAAAAAGCGTGTCAAACAGACCCGCGCGCGCACCCAGCTGCCCTCGAACTCCTGTCCGAATTCGTATCCTACCTGCCCCAACGGTACCCCTCGCTCTTCGCCGCCACGGCCGTCGGAATGAGGAATGTGGCTACGGGTGAGGAGTTCGATGTGCAGGCGCTGACGCGGAATGGTCAAGTTGAGGATCCGATGGCGTTGTGTGCACGCATGGTGCAGGACGATCTTGCGATTATGGTGGAGGGTGAGGACGGCCAGTATTATTTGCTGGCTGGCGCGATATTGTTGGCGGGCTTTTGGAGGCTGCAGGATAAGTTTGGGATGGGGTTGAGGGAGATTCATACTTCGGGGCATGTGCCGGGGTTTGAGGAGAAGTTGGAGAGGGGGATGACGAATTTCTTTCGGCGGGTATGTTTGGGAGTTACCTTTTTTTGGGTAGGGGCAATATGTGCTAACGACGAAATAGATACAGCCTGAGAATCCGGTGGTGCGGAATAACTACTTCATTCAGGTTGATGATCAGTTGGCGTGGAGTGAGAGTATTGGGAGTGAAGATAGTGAAGGTATAGGGTGGTTTAGCGTAAGTTCTTCATCATACCATTTCATTTCCCCCTTCTTCTCCTTCATAACCATTCCCACGCCTCAAGACCAAGGGAGCGCAAAACCGCAAACAAAAAACTAATCCAACGCTCACAACCACCACAGGCCGAAAAAAACAAAGCAATCCACAACCACTACTTCCGCAGCGAACGTCAATCCCTCCGCCGACTCCCCAAAACAGGCGGCGTCGTCTTCACAATACGAACCTACTTCCACCCCATTACCTCCATTGCACAGGAACCCTATGTGCCCGGTCGTTTGGCGTCTGCGGTACGCAGTTGGGGCGATGATGTGTCGCGGTACAAGGGCAAGGAGAGGTATGGCGATGTGTTGTTGGAGTATCTAGATGCGATGCATGGGAAGCAGGTAGAGGAGGGAGTGGTGAGGGAGGGTGGGGAGGAGGAGCTGGAGAATGGGTATCCTTTCTGATGTGGAGGGAGCGGAATTATGTAGATGTCGGGTTCAGGTACAGCTTGGGGTGCGAATTCTGGTCTTGACATGAGGTGCTATTTAAACTCATTCCTACCCTGCCTCTTTCCTGTGCAATTATCGGGTTCGATGTGTACGAGGCAGTCTCACGAATTCTTTGGTTTAAAAGAAGGATATGGCTTACGCATAACGTCCACGAAAGACCTCTCGTCCTTAAACCTTTGCAACAACAATAGCCGGGCCAGAGCCGAGGTAGACAGGAAACATACCACAATCGATGTCGTGCAGATAGTACCGAGTCTCAAACCCAAGGATTGATTGAAGCCAGGGTACCCACCCTATCACCTTGCATTACCATCCCCGAGAGACAAGTGATAAGCACTGTGGCACTGTACTCGGTATCTAATACAAAATCAGGTAGATTTTAGATGTACATAGTAGGTAATTTAGTTAGTAGAGCCATTCTGCAATATCCGAAACACTCCCTAAACACCCACTCACAAAACTTAGGCCTGTAGCCACCGTGCCACAGTAAAGTAAACTTGAGATGCCCGTTTCCTTAGCACGGACATGCCTGTTTCATAATAGGGCTGTCATGAACGTCGCCGGGGTTCGGGCTTGGCAAACGGGAGGGATTGCAAGTGCGGCGTGAAAAGCAATTAGCGAGATGAACAGGGCGACCAATCGTGGCTACGGAGAAAAAGTATCGACAGTGTTTACTTTTTTATGTATGTATTCGGCAAGCTGCATGTTTCTGTGTACTGTGGTGGAATCAATAATGGAAACGGAGATTCGGCATGTCGGATGAAACTTTATGCGCACAGGCAGACGGGATCTACCCTCCTTCTCACGTGGCAATGGAGTGTTTTGTTTGGGACCCATGGAATAGCGCAGCGGTTTAGTGTTTGTCAGAACTTTCGGGGTTGCGGCTGACATTTGCCCGGTGGATGTGGTTGGAGGCGGGTGGCTGGAGGCGGGTGCGGGTATATCGACGAGCACTGTGTGCGACCACCAGGCGCAAAAGCACTTGGCACTTTGCTGAAGAGAGAAACTGGCTCCGTTTGCGCGAGGCTGGGAGCGAAAGTGAAAGGTTGTATATTTCCTAGTGCAGATGGCGGAGCAGACGGAAGGCATCCGCGCAAGACCAGGCGGGTCCATGCACACTGCACAGCTTGAGCCTTGGTCGAGCCCAAGCAGCAAGCGACGGGGGGCGCTGACTGGTGAATGGCATCTAATGGCGCTTGGTGGGCACCTGGGCAATGTGACAGGCCGCGACCTCAACCCTTCGTCCCTCTCTTCTTTGGCCGGACGACAGTGAGGCACGATGCTCTATCCACGTTCCTGACGTCGGCTCTCTTTGGCGGTAGAAAAAATTACGCGCATGTGTTGGGTTATGGGGGGAGGATGGCTGCTGCAACAGACTATGAAATCCCAGGCTCCCCTGTAGCCGCAGAGAGGAAACGCGACATGCCCGGTGCGGGTGCAGGCGCAGGCGCAGATTCGCGTCGCCTGCGGAGGGTGAAGGACTCTCGCGAGCAGCTCAAGAGGCGGACGAGGGCACGCGGAGCCAGCAACGGCACGATTGACAGCACGACGACGAGCCATTCGACGGCTGCCGGACGCTCCTACACCGTCGCCAACGTGCACAACGGCGTGATTTACCTGAGGTATGCGATATAGACGGTCCACAACACCATCACCATGACTAACCCGTCCCCTCAGGCCCGTCGTGCGCGCCGGCAACCAGCGAGGCCGCCCCCAGCCAGAGCCCTTCGTCTTCCCCGCGCAGGCACCGCAGACACCGCCCGACAGCGCCACGCTGGACAAGCGGCGTCCGACGAGCCATGAATGGGAGCAGTCTCTCTACGGCTCGAGGACACCGCGCTCTGAACCGACACCACCGCTGCTGCCACACCCGGGCCCGGACCATGTTCCCACGGCAGACGTCACCACCAACACCACTGGCCGTCCGCTTGCCCACGCGCGCTCGCACTCCTTCTCGACCGTCGACGAGCACACGGCGACGACGCTGAGCAACGAGCCCGGCACCTTCAAGGTCGTGATTGAGCGGCCGTCGCATGGGCGCCCCAAGACGGCCGACACCTCGTCCTTCCCGCTGTTGCAGGTGCCCATTCCGCATTATCGCCTGGGCACGCCGCGTTTCAGCACACGCGGCACCGCCGACCTGCGCAGCTCCGTCTACACGCGCACCTCAGGCGCCGACGACGCTGCTGCTGCTGCCCATCCACTGCTGACCCCCCAGCGCGGCGGTACGAGGCAGTCGTTGCTGTCGTCGCGTCCCCGTTCCGACACCTATTCGCCGGTGCCGCACCGCTTCCGGGCCACCATGGACCGCCCGCCCATGCCCTCCTCTGCGCCTTCCTCCGCCCGCATCTCGCAGGCGCCCATCGGCCCCCGGCTGTACGATGCCCTCACCGTGAATCCCGACGACCACGCGGTGGTGCGCTTCAATGCCACCGGCGAGATACTCGCAGCCACGCCCTCCCGCCTCGTCGCCCACATCACCTCGCCCAGCTTTCTCGACTACGAACTGCTCTCCGACTTCTTCCTCACCTTCCGCGCCTTCCTCTGCACCCAGGACCTGGTCGCCTACCTCATCTCCCGCCTGCGCTGGGCCGTCGACCGGCAGGACGACTTTGGGCGCATCGTCCGTGTGCGCACCTTCGTCGCCCTGCGCCACTGGATCCTGAACTACTTTGTCGACGACTTTGTGCCCGTCTTCAAGCTGCGCACCTACTTTTGCGACCTCGTCAACAGCCTCTACAGCGACCTCCGCGCCCGGGAAGACGGAGGCGGCGGCGATATCAAGATCGTCGGCGAGTTGAAGAAATGCTGGAGACGGACGTGTGCGCTGTACTGGGAGACAAACGATGGCATTGGCCACAACTATGCCGACGACGAACTGCTGCCGGGCGGAGAAGACGGGTTGCGTGCTTCCATCCAAGAGCTGCCCCAGATGCAACCTATGCCCGCCACCCCCAACCGAGCCAACGTGCGCGATACCAAGGAGACGATGGGCTCCAATCCCAGCGACCATTTTGCCAGCCGACACATGGACTGGGCGCAGAGAGCGCGCCACACGCCCCAGAACTCGCTGAGCTCGCCATATCTACCATCGCACGAGTATGAGGCAGCCCAAGTGCCACTATCGCCCGCGAGCGAGCAGAGCATGCACGTGCTCTCCTGCTCCATCCCCATGCGCGGCATGAACAGGCAAGATCAAGGGATTGAGCTTCCTCTGTATCCGCATCCCGTTCCAGTTCCCGTTGCAGCCCCAGTCGGCACCGCTCGTTTAACGGCGAGCCCGCAGCAACCCACGTCTGCAAAGCATGCGCATCGCCCGTCCCACGGTCACAAGCGCAGCGGAAGTTTCTCAGACGCCCTGAGAGACAGCCGAGCGCCGTTGTCGATTCCCAAGAATGCGCCTGCCGAGTACGCCATTTCTGCCGTGACGAGCATGCCCGGCAGCTTAGTGCGTGGCGGACTCATCCAGCCTGGCTCTCCGTACTTCGAGATCAAAGCGCTGCGTCCTTCGCGATCCCAGTATTTGCAAGAAGCTGAAGAGGCGGAGCAGAACGATTTCCAGAGACAGGGGTATTCCACCAGCCCGGGAATGAAGAAGATCTTCGGCAGTGTACGCCGTGCATTGAGCACACGACAGCCACTGGGCGCAAATCCGCAACTAGGTGGCTTCGCGCATCACAGGCAACAGCCATACATGCGATCTTCCAACCCGGGTACGGCTTCGACAATTTCAGTATCCGGAGGTGTTCAGAAACGGCGCACTCCTCGACCAGTAACCCAGGTACGCGTCGACGTTCTGGCCGCTACGGTCGCCCAGAGCTTCAAGGAGGCGGTTAAAGAAGAGCTCGACAATGAGAGCCATGAACACGAGGAGGCTGAACCACCTGAGCTAGATGGCTTCGAGTTCGAATTTGAGAAGCGTGGCACACCGAACCCTAAAGACGCACTGAAGTCCTCTCATACCCCTGATCCTCGTGTACACAGCAATATTACTAGCGGTAGCAAGTCAATAGTGATCATCGACGACACCGGACCGCCACCTCTACCGATGATGTCAGGCGGTTTACCCGCTGAACTTGAGAAGGTGGTGACCAAGCTGGATAGCCACCAGCGAGGGGAGTCGATCGATGAACGCTTAGCCAGCGACGAGATCTCTCCAGTGCAAATATCGAAGACACACGACGAACCACAAACTCAAGAGGAGACGGAGGAACAGCGCAATTCACGTACCCCAACTCGACGTCCTGTGACGAGACAACGGAGATCCATGTCTGATGGCCGGGAAGGCATGCATTCTTTCCGTCGACGTGGTTCTACCAAGACGTCCATTGCGCGGACGGCATCTCTCCGTCGCCACGCATCTTACAATAGCGTATTGAGCAGACGTCAAGGGCCGGCCAGTATTGCGACGTTTCAGACCATGTCATCAGACAACGATCCCTTCTTTCTCGACCGTCAGCCGGTGCCCCAAACCGTTGGACCCGCACGGCAACTTCGTCGGCGACCAGGTGGCGACCTTCGCGCCGCAGGGAATGTTCATGATCTCGAGATCCTGCAGCGTCCACATTCGACCGGTTCAGTGTCCAACCGTACACATTCCGTGACGAATTCAGTCATCCTTCGCTCCGATCGTTTCATCGATTCAGAAGGTGAGATGCATCGCAAAGTCGAAGAGCCGGTTGAAGCGGAGGTACCGAAAAAGCCCATCTCCTTGGTGGATACGCACTCTTCCCAGCCCAATCTCAGACCGTCTTTCGAAGCTGAAGTTGCCAAACTGGCAGCCTTGCCGGATGACACGGATGATGAGGGCGGTGTGGAATCGGCCCTGATGAAATTAGAAGGACGTTATGAGAAGAAGTCTCCCAGCATTCCCTCGCAGCGAGCCACGGTTGACCTGGACCACTATCACCCCACAGGAGCTTCCGAGCAAACCTCACGCCCTATAACCTCTGAAAACGAAGAACGCGACGGAACTGATGATGTCTTCTACCGTCCATTAGCACCCCCTGAAGCGGACGGACAAGGCATGTACCGGTTGTCAGCCGAGAACTTCAATCGCCGCGTGCCTGCTGTGGACTCGGTCGGTGAATCAATAGATTCCTATTCTTCGATTCCCCTTCTGGATCGCGGCTTCAGCGAGATTGCGACTCCGCCACGATCGCGTACCCTAGATACGATGAGGTCTTCGGCCAAGCCATCGCCCCTGCAGTTTGCCAGTATCTCACCGCAGTCCACTGGGGCCTCGCGTACAACATCGTCAAGGGACTCATCGATTGAATATGTTGTTGAGACGGACAGCATGAAGCGGATACCGACTGGTGAAACACTGCCTACGAAATCTGCTGTTCGCGAGTCGTTCCTGCTTGACGAAGATGAAGACCTTAGCGATGTAGCGTCCACCGCCGGTGCTAGGTCAGATCATAACAGTCATGGCGTGAGGAGTTTCTTCGATGATGAGCTCGCAACGCCTGAGGTCGAGTCTGATGGTTTGCCAACCCATCCAATGCGCCATCCTCCTACGCCGCCTCTCACTGGCAATCGACTAAATGACCCGTTACCCAACCCCACCGTTTTCGACCGAGGTTTACCGACGCCCGGACTCACGCCCACCGTCTCCCGAGCCACACACCCGGCTTTCACACAGTCTGGTCACCTGGCTGATTCGCCGGTCGAGCCTCATGACCAGCAACAAGCGCCACCAAGCTCAGCTGCGCATCTACCCTTCATATTAGCCTATGATTCCGAACTCCTGGCCCAGCAATTCACCGTCGTCGAGAAAGACGCTTTAGACGAAATAGACTGGAAAGAGCTCATCGAACTCCGCTGGAAACAATCCTCGCCCCAAATCCGCGACTGGGTGCAATACCTGCGAACAGAAGAAGCCAGAGGCGTCGACGTTGTAATTGCACGCTTCAACCTTGTTGTCAAATGGGTCGTCTCCGAGTGTGTACTCACTGAGGACATTCACGAGCGTGCTCGTTGTATAGTCAAGTACATTCATATCGCGACACATGCGCGGCGGTATCGCAACTATGCTACCATGTATCAGATTGCGATTGCACTCATCTCGAACGATGTTTCAAGATTAAAAAAGACGTGGGCTCTCGTTCCAGCTGCAGAGATGAACGTCATGACCGAACTTGAAGCGCTGGTCCAGCCGTTGAAGAACTTCCATAATCTGAGACTTGAGATGGAGACTGCAACCGTAGAGGATGGTTGCATTCCTTTCATCGGTATGGCACCACTAATCAAAGCCCCTTCCCCAATACCCTCCCAAGTCAAGTTGAAGATGTACTGATGATGTGACCTAGGTGTCTATACCCGCGACCTCATCTACAACGCGCAAAAACCAGCCTTTATTGACGCTCTACCCGTTGACGGCGAACGACTCGTCAACTTTGACCGCCACCATACTGCCGCCACCATCGTCAAGAACCTTTTAAGACTCCTGGAGGCGAGTTCGAAATACACGTTTAGAGTCGAGCCGACCATTATCAGCAAGTGTTTATGGCTTGCTGCGCTCAGTGATGAGGAGATTTCGAAGCGTAGCCATCAGTGCGAATAGCACAAATTCTAGGGATGAGGGGTGTTTCTTCTTGGGAATATGGCGTTTGCAAGGCGAGCGATCTTTTGGTTTCTATGGGCGGGCTTTTCCTTGTCGATCTTTGTTAATACCCATCTCTTTGCGCATCTTCCTTTTGCGCTGGTTTGGCATCATCCCGACATGACATCATGATCCTGTTTTCGACCTTTTGTCTTTTTTTTTGCATACATTCCCTGTTAAGGTAGAATCTAATAGCTCACGCTTGAAGGAGGATGGGGATGGTTGTCGTGTGGGGGTAATTGGGGTGTCTGTTATCCCAAGACGAAATGCGGCTGTACAGCAAGGGGGGACATTCAGCTCAACGAATGGATACCCCGTATAAGTTAGTGTAATTCACCAAACAATCAAGATTTGTGGAATTATCGAATCTGTGCACAGGGTGTATGTTGTGTATTATTTCGGCGGCAAATGTAAGCTGACATCGATTCTGTCACTGAGATCCGATGCATGTGCGGCTCACCGGATTGGGTGCGCTGGTTGGTTGATAGGTAGATGGGTGATGTAGCTTCCCTTCATTCATTATCTGCCGCGAGATTTGTTAGGTTTGTTGCTGTGATGTCTAGCTATAGATGGATTGGCGAGCGGTAACTGTACATGAAAAGTGTTTCGAATAGTTTCAACCCCATGTTTCGGCCCGGTACCGGTAGGGCTGAACCACGTACGCGACGTGAACCCCAAACCCCCATACCTGCAACTGATCCCTCAGCCTCGTATTGTACCCCAGCATCCTCAGCCACACCCTACCCAAGCCGTGCAACCATGGCATCTTTGATACACTATGCCTACCGCCCACCATCGCATCTACCTTGGATCGTGTCACACCCTTCAAAGGCCACCGTGTTTGCTGCCCAGCGTCGTACCGCTGTACCTCCCGTTCGTGCAACACCCAGCTAGCTATTGCATAGCTTTGAGACGCCTCGCGATACCGCATACTGCATCGTGTAGTGTGGGATAAGGCGTTGGATAGGGAAGATACAGTGCCGCCGCCTGCTATGGATACGGAGACTAGGGAGGGCAGTGGGGTCGAGGGGGTGAATGGTAAGTGGGTCGAGGGGATGAAGATGTGGAGATGTGGAAATGTGACAGATGCCTGAGAACCTGTTATTAGAAGAGGAGGAAAGAGGCAGTTGTCATCTGGAAACCATAGTAGTTGCAGGCACGGCTGACATCGAAAACAGCACCACAAACCTTCACCACATCCACGCATATACCCCTCGACCGCTCAGAATCCCCCATAACCCAACAACCCCGTCCTAAAAACACCTTCGCCCACCGCCGCAAGCACAGCCCCAACCTCGAATGGCGCCATGCTTGGAACAAAAACACATGGGACCAAGGCCGCGTCCTTGTGATTGACTACATCTCGGCAGCTCACACCGACTCTAGCCGGCTCAAAATTGTCGCTCAAGAATTCTGTGACATAGACAGCCTGCGCAGTTACTGCACCTACACCGACGGTTCCTTCGCCCAAGCCGCCTTCCGCGTAATCCACGTGCAAAACGCACCTTGGGCAACACGCTTCCTTTTCCGAAAATTCCACATTGAAACGACGGATGACATTGTGGGGAAAGGCTTCAGCCGGTGGGCGCGCTACACACAACCACAGCAACGCGGCGGCAAACCCATCCTCAACGGGCGCTCATTCCGCACCTCACGCGATCCCTGGCGCGGCATATCTCGCACAGCGTTTGGCGCCGATTACCTCAAACACTATGCCAGAGAGACAAACATCCCGTTCCCGGGCAGCAGTGCTGGCAAGTCCATCATGGAGCTCAACCACTACGACGAAACGGACCAGCCGCGCTATGGCTTCGATGTCTATGTGCAGCGGCTGAGCGTGTATGTGCAATTCAGCGATGGGATAGCGGGAGAAGCTGAGGATCCTGATGTTCCGAACCCGTATGATGAGGAGGCTTGGGACGAGTATCAGAGGCTCAAAATGGGGTATGGCGGTGTGGATCCAGACATTTGTCGAGACCGCTACATTCCCAAGCTACGATCGCTTGACAATGGGAACTGTATTATCTGTAAGAAACCCCCTTTCTCTTCCCTTCCCCCCTCTCAAGCTGTTGTTTGGGATATGTTTTATTTTTGGAACCCCCGTTAACCTTGTTTGTACAGTGTTTGAGAACTCGGTCACGGGGTCTGTCAAAGATACGCTAATTGGTGCGAGACAAGAGCTGGAGAGTAGATGGAGACGTCTTGCCTTTCACCTACAGGCCGAGGACATGGATAATGATGAGGGTTTGGCGGCGCAGTGCATGGACATGATATTGCAAGATGTGTTCAAAGCTCTGGCCTATAATTGGAGAAAGTTTCTGGCTGTGTGTGAAATGCATGTGGGCATTCTTGAGGATAAGAGTGCGTCTTCCTACCCCCACAGGTATCAGTGCGTAAAAATGCTTTGCTGACGGTATTCCCACAGTCTATGAAAACCCGGCCGACGAATCCCGCGCGCCTGAACTGTGGAAAAACAGCGCCCAGTGGCTCAAGATCGAACGCCTCATATACATCCATGTCGACGTCATTGGAGAGATGGTCTCACACCTGAACGACCTCTTTGGTCCAGACTCAGAGCACCAGTCCTGGCTCGGCGGCGTACCCGACGAACTAGACAAGTTGACCGGCCAGTGGGATCGCGATATCATTGCACCGACGACGGCGCTGAGCGATCTGATGTACAAGAGTGTAGGGATTCGTGATGCGAGACTAGGTGTAGTGTTGGGCTTGAGTATGTGGAGATTGAGTTGGATTACTTTCATGTGCGTTTGAATCACCCTCTCTCTGTGTCTCTATACATACATACACTAACGCAACCCCAGTTTCCTCCCCCTAACCTTCACAACCGGCTTCTTCGGCATGAACGTAGCCACCTTCGCCGTCAATCCATCGATAAAATACTGGTTCATCGTCTCCGCGCCCGTCCTCTTCGCCGTCCTCATCCTCTGGTACGCGCTCAAACACAGCGTGGCCTCGCAGCGCCAGAACCCCATGCGTCGCGGCGTCTACGAGGCGCTCTACCACGAACTGGCCACCACGCACTCCTCGCTCTGGACCCGCGCCGGACCCCGACAAGACGTCGTGACCGTGGGCTGGTGGGCAGGCCTCAAATGGCGCCTCCTAACCTCGTGGTTCGGCAGCGAGAAACTCCGACTTACCCAGGGCGTCGCCGGCGAAGAGCTCGGCAGCTGGGCGCGCATCAAGCGTGCCCTCGCCCGCCGCTGGCTCGGCGATCTAAGTGTGATGCCGTTGCCGTCCTCGTCCTCATCCTCGCAAAAGACCTCTTCTTCGTCTGGTCAGAGGTTTGGTTTGGAACCACTGGATAAGGAGTTCGGTGCTGTGGGCGAGTTGTTGAGTATTGCTACCCCTGTTGCGATTGCCGAGTTGGATCCTAGGGCTGCTACGCGCTTGCTCAAGCGGGTGCCTAGAAGTAGGAGGTTTCGTAGCTTGAGTCCCAAGAGGAGTGCGAGTCATGGTCATGCTGATGGTCATGGTGGGGTTATGGTGGAGGAGCAGGGTCCGGATCCGCTTGTGGATGGGGGTGGGGATGGGGATGCGGGTGAGCGACGGCCGAGGGAGAGGGAGAGGGAGACGAGGATGGGTGGTCCGCGCTGATGTGGGTGTGGGTTTCTTTGGTTTTGTATGTGTAGTGGTTTCTGTATATGTGGTTGTTTCTCTCCCTAGGTCATGTGAACTCGTGTATTCGGGTCCTGGCTAATAGCTTTTTCCTTTTTTAGAATAGTTGTAGCATGTAGGTATTATATAATCTCATTCTTTGTACTCTACTCTACTCTCCTCTTCCTTGTCTACTACGTATGTATCTTTCACTTTACTTTACCTTGCCTTGTGCTTCTCTTTTCTATTTCTTTTACGATACGATACGAGAGAGTAGAGAGAGAGAGAGATGTATTGGTTAGTAAGACATTATATACACGTCTACTACTACTCTACAATCCCATTCTCTAGAATCTGTTCATTAACCTAGCTTGTACAGATACCTTAACTATACGCGTTTATTTACACTCTCCATTATTTTGTTGGGTTTCGACTCTCCTTAGGTATGCGAGCACCTACGGCGTGGTTCTAGGAACAACGATAGTAGGAAGTATGCGAAAAGAAAGGGTGTAGTAAGACGAGGTATGTAATGGGAGAGCGGGGGAGGGGGTTAGGTGTTTTAGGGTTGGGATAGAAGTTTTTAGGATGAGGTGTAGGTAACTAACGTTAGGAGCGGATGTGAAGTCGTTCTGTATTACTAGTGTATGAAGAGCACGTATAATTCTTTTCTTATTCCTTTGCACATACACATGTTCTTGTCTTCTTATCTCTAGAGCCGAACAAGGAAACGAGACATGGCCTTTGCGCTGTGTGGGGTTGGAAGAACAGGGCTCATCATTCAAGATTTCGAAGCAGCGTTTCTGGAACGGAGCGACGATGTTTAGTTAGTGTGGGGTTAGAATAACAGGGGTTACTAGGCAAGATTTTGGGGTAGCGTTTCTGGAACGGAGCGACGGTGATGGTGTGGGGTTGGGATAACATGGCTCACTATTCAAGACTTCGCGGTAGCGTTTCTGGAATGGAGCGACTGGAATGGTGCGGTCCGAATGGAGCATTACACTTAGATGCAATGTATATGGGGTCGTGTTTCTTGGTTCCTCCATACGGAACAGCTCCGTTGGACTGCAGATGATCGGCTCCTGGTGCGTTTGATACGGTCCAAGTCAGGCACGTATCACGCTAGCGTTACCGTACCATGCCTTGAGGTCGCAACTCCGCGTCAGCACGAGAGCTTTATAAATACTTGGCCCCTTCGGCTCTCGACGAGTTCCGATTGCGCAAATTCACCAGCTGGCCACCACTGACTTCGAAAGCTAACCGCCATTGACCTCGAGAGCTAGTCATCGTGTACGCCAACGAGAGTAACAGAAGATGTCGATTGTGCTGCCTCACGCTTCTCATCCGGGTCCTATTGACGACGAGATCGCTGCTTTGACGCTGCAGCTGGAGGAAATTGATCTCTTTTCACAATCCAGCAAGGGCAAGCATCCTGCTGATCATCCCCCGGATATTGATATCGCCTTCGCAAGCTTTCAAGCCGAAATCCAGGGGTACAAGACGTTCCTGGACGACGAAAAGCTCGCCCAAAGTATTGCTGCCGCCGTACACACCGACAGTCCTCTCATCGGCGACCTTACTTCGCAGGACGTCCAGGCCCATGAAGATCGCTGTTTTGCGTTGGAGCTGAGCAACAACGACCCCGAGATCGAAGCTCCCCCGCCCTCCGTGCATAGCGATCTTCAGCACGATGTCCATGACTGGATGTCCGCCGTCTCCGGTAACATGGCTGCCGCTTCGGTCATCGAGTTTTCCGACGATGAGACGGAGGCGGGACCGTCCATGTCCTACAGGGAGCGCCAGGCCGACATCATGAAGAAGCTCTCCATGGAATTCCAGTGCTGTGCTTGCACTGATCGGTTTCCTCGTTCCTCGATGGTAACGACGACGTGTAGTCACCGCTACTGTGTTGACTGCATCAAGATCCTTTTCATGCGATCAACGCATGACGAAGGTCTGTATCCGCCTAGATGCTGCAAGAATCCAATCCCACTCGCGTTGGTCGCCAAATATATGGACCCGGATGAGCTTGCAACTTTTAAACTAGCCACTGTGGAATACGCTACACCGAACAGGACTTACTGTAGCAACCACACATGTACCAAGTTCATTGTCCCGAACAGTATCGAGTCTGGAACGAATCGAGCCACCTGTTCGAAATGTGGTACAGAAACCTGTGCTATCTGCAACAATGCGTACCATCAAGGGTCGGACTGCCCAGACGACCCATCGCTTCGGCAGACCAGGGAGTTGGCCCGTGAGATGGGATGGCAAACTTGTTATGCCTGCGACCGCGTAGTGCAACTGCGAAGTGGTTGCAATCACATGACGTGAGTGGTCAATTCTCCGCGGTCAGACAGTACTGAAAAATTGCCAGATGCCCATGCAAGGCCGAATTTTGCTATGTTTGCGGTGTGCGCTGGAAGGAGTGTAACTGCAACACTGCAGACCTAAACCGCATCGAGGAGCGAGCGGAAGAGATCGTGGACCGAGACGCAGGACCCAACATACTTCCGGGTGAGCGACGTCGCCGAGTTCATCAAGTGTTTGCTGAACTTCAGGACAACCACGAATGCGAGCACTCGCGAATTTTTGAGCGAATCTTTGGCGGAGGCAGGAGGGGCTTTCGATGTGAGATGTGTGATGCCCGTCATCGGAAGTACATCTTGCAGTGTCGCCTCTGCTGGCTCAACGTCTGTGAGGATTGTCGTCGCAATCGTATTTGAATATGAATTTCAATCGACGTCTCGCAAACGGTTTTTCGAACGGGCGCCAGATTCCTTCTCATCTGCAAAAGGCCACACCTTTGAATCGTAAAAGCAGTCCTTTGAGGTTTCTTTGGCGGGTAGTTAGTTCTTCGGTCTAAATTGTCATGTGAATACTGGCGTATACCATAAATGGTACACTTGAAGAAGATGAGTTCCACTAGTTCGCGCAGCTCTTCAGGTCACACGCAGTAAAGCAATATCAAAACGCTTCATGACTGCTCCCAGCTGAAAAATGTGCTTCGCTTCGTTGCCCATACCGTATTTGCCATCAGCCAAGCGAGCTCTCATATCCGGATAATTGTGTCGCATTGTATACTTAAGTAAGAACATCTGTCCTCATTCGACAATGATCTCCGAAAACATTGCGCTGTATCCAAACTCTTCCTCTACTGCTTCCAGTCTTTTTTTAAAGTACGCAATCATGCTGTTGCGCGAACTCGTCAGCTTCGCGATTTTCATTACGGGCGTCCGGAGCGCAGGCATCGGCAACATAGGTCGTCAAACGAGCTGTGACGAACTCGGCGCCTATCCTCCCTATACCGGTCCCTGTGAAGTCGAAAGTAAGTCCGAATTCATATTGCAATGAGTATAATTGCAAGTCGCTGACAGCGGACTAGATTGCGGTGCCGGAAGACTCAATTGCTTGAAGCAAGTACCGCCGCTTCGCAAGTGTTCCGGATATCCTACCATAGGTGAGTCCTCGAATATTACAGCCTTTTACAAGTCTAATCGGGCTTGCAGGCTGTCCATTCATGGGTTGCGCATGTACGAGATAACAGGTCGGGCCAAGTGGAAGGTGCGGTGTTGTCGTGTTTGAGTACGTTCATCTAGTGCCTTACAAAGCGCAGTCGTGTTCTGAACAATAATCAATAAAACGGGCGCACGAAGTTGTTGTGTCGTGTAATGGGACGTGGTTCAAGAATCGTGAAAGGATGGGTGGATGGGTTACTTAGGTAGACCGTAGACGTGGGCTTGGCAACACGTCATCGCGTCTTTTCGCACCCCATAGGGCAACGTTGACACACATAACCTTCACCCTTACACACTCAGCAGCAAATTAGCCCGTGTTATTACACTGTCAATTTAAACATTTTTCTGTTCGTGGATTTTGGCTGGGCCGAATGAGGCAACTACAACGTTTGCCGATTCTCTCACTTCTTCAGATTCGCACCACGTGGCACCCTACTCATTCCTTTCAAACCTCCGCAACAGAATCCGCGCCCACGAGCATGGTCCATCCATATGTATCTCGAGCCCCTCAAAGCATCCCGTTGAAATTGAGCAGCAATCAACAAGATTTCTTACCCACTCTCATGGTGGCATATGTTGTGTTGCATATCTCCCACTACCCCTCTCCTAGCAATTGACCAGAACTTACAACCTAGCCACCTGGCCCACCTCGAACTACCCTACAGATGGCCTGGCTACCTCAAAGAGAGCGACTCCTGGTCTGGATTTCCCTAGACACCCTGGACCCAAGACCAACTCTACGCACTCAACAAAGAATGCAGTACCCGTATCGTCCATTGCCTACACTGTAACAAGCCGCGCCCAGCATGGTTCGACAAACCAAAGGTGAACGTATACGTGCTGAACTGGGCCATAAATCGAAATATGCGCAGAGTGGGTCGAGCCTGCGAGCACTGCATCAGAGCATTATGATGATAGAGATACTACAGTACGAATATTCGTATAAGGTCGTGTCAATGAGATCCACGGAACAAGCTGTTGAACTGCTCGCCAAGATTTCGTATCCTGAGAAGAAAAGAGTCGAAATCTAGTTAGAAACGATGCAGGATGACATCTATATGTGTGGATGCGCGTCCATGACACTTTATCCAACGAGTGCCACGGGTCTTCCCGCTTCGTGAAGGGATTGTTTACACCGCTACCGAGCTGTCGGGATCACAACGGCCTCCCACTGGCCTGCATATCCGCATCTGAGTTAGGAGATGTTGGTAGGCTACGCTTTAGATGTTTACCGTCAACTGCAGAACTCGGAAGAGGTTGGATTTCAGTCCCTGAATGTTAGTGGACGGCTAGATATTGGCATTGCGCCCGATGAGAAAGGGTTCTTCGTTAATGAACTTACGAGGTGGTATTGTGCGCATCAGTTTGCGGATGCGCTAGAGGCACCGCATGATGGAATTAGAAGGGCGTATATGAGAGCTCTTCCGGAGACGCTTGGTGCGCGTCCTCGTGGTGGAGGTGTGGTTGTACCCCGGACGTTATGGAAGGAAGGCTTTGAGCGATGCGGACGAGAGTATCGTACGTGGATATGAAGAGGAGGTGTACACAATTATGAATTGGCATGCTAGCACGGGCATTTTATCTTGCTTGATGCGAAAGCTCTACGGGGCATAAAATTGTTGTTCGCTACGTGGCAGTGAAATCGCGCTACGATACTACTACGAGCAGCTCACGTGGCTTTCCTATTGCCGCACCGCTCACTTCTCCCATCCTAACAGAACATGTCTAAGTGTAAGAACGGTGGTGATTTGACTTGTTGTGAGACACCAACTCATGGTAGATCTGGAAAAACCGGAGGTCGGCTACCTACAGCTAGGACGTGCAGGTACGTTGCAACAATTGTCACCAAGAGCGTCAGAATAATTCATCGTCGTCTTTCGACAGCAGGTATCTGCGATGATGAAGCTTTGCGCTGAGCTATCTCATCATAGCTCATCATACCATAAGTACATAAGCTCCCCTAAAGTTAACCTTGAATTCTGCCATCTACATCACCAGATCTACCATCAACATCCAACAACCATCTGACATCAAGAACACAACTTAAACGCAAAACACCAATTTTAATCTAAAATGCCACACTTCACCCCCGACGAAACTCATGTCCTCAATCCGACCACAAACCCCACGCCCAGCCATGAATATCCCCAAGAATCCACAACGGCGCACACCCCACAAACGCCCCTTCACCATCGTGAGAGCCATAACTCCTTCAACGCCGCATACCATCTAGGTCCATTCGAGCTCGAAGCGACCCCAACCCAACATACCTCCTTCTCCCTATCCTCATTCGAAAACGCATATACAACCCTCCTCACCGAAGCCATAACCAACCTACAAACCGCCCACAAAAGATACAACGACACGACCACCGCTCTCCAAACAATCAAACAACACGTTTTCTATCTCAACCCGCCACCCCCTCCACATACCTCCCTCGCCAAACCCACACCGCACCTCTCTCACGCCTCCTTCCTCCAGCTCCTCCGCGACAAAAACTTGTCGTACCTAGCCCCGTACACAGATGAGCTCAACGCCGACATGAATTTTGCGGCTGATCCGGAGGGGAAGCGGTGTAGAGTTGGGCGGCCCCGGGGTAAGGTGTTGAGAGAGGACCAGGGAGATGATTTGAAGAGACGGCTGTGTTGTTTGCATTGTAGTGGGGAGGGGTTTGAGATGCAGGTTTATGGTCAGGGACGGGATCCGTGGGTGTGTTATCCGGTGAATGCGCGGGATGAGGAGGAGGTGTAGGTAAGAGGGAGGGAGGGGTTGTGTGGTGGTCCTTTGTAGGTATCGTGTTGTGGTGTCTTTTGAATGGGGTGAGATGAGAGAGAAGGGCTTCTTTCTTGGAAAAGGCTGGTCGCGACACTAGAGTTCGTGCGGTGGGTTATTATGGAGATGTTTCCTGGCGCGCTACTTCTTTTGAGAGCTGTAAATGCGTGTGTTGCTTTGTTCTCGATGAGGCGTTTCATCGTTTCCTAAGTTCTAGTAAAAGCATGGCCTGGAGGTGTACACGGGCTCACGATGGGCCTCCATGTTAAGCTAAGACGCAGCGAAGGTTTCCAAAGCTCCATATTAGCTACCGCAGTGTCTCCGTAAACATTTTGTCTCCTTCCTCTTAGGATGCAAAAGAAGTGCAATATACTTAGGTAACACCGTAACTACCTTAACAGTACTTTCACTTAGAGAATCAACTTACTTCACTCTAATGTACTTGTCTGCATACTGTATCTGAGCTTTCTCTGGATCTCAAGAGCCTTCCCGGGTTGTGTCACCTTGACTGGCCAAGGATACCCTGTACGCTTTCTCTTCGGCATTACTCCCGTGTGCTTGAAGCTTCAAATGGTTTCTATATTCTACCATCCGTTCTCATTGGCATTCGCTCTCTTCCGCTCATCTTGTCCCGTATATCCTAGGGTGAGGTGTCCCACGCAATTTATCAAGAACGGTGGTGACCAAGAAACGAACGTGGTAAGAGGAATTTCAGCATATTCCGGGCAGGGGATCCCAGAACTGCAGCTGCATCGTCGTCAGTAGTCTTTTTGTCGTTGCTCCGCCGTGTGACACTTCATAGGTACTCCCACAGTCTCCACTTAGAAAAGGGCCGCGTATGCTTTCGCATTATGACAACGCATCGAATCAGCAATCTTTCGACACCTTATTGAGGCCAGCCTTTACTGCGTACTCATTCGATGAAGTTCGCGAAACATTGTCAGGCACGGTAGAAGCGGCATCACTCGGCAGCGTATCAGACAGTTGTTAAACCTGATTACCCTTTGTGTTTGCTCTTACCGTTATTGGGTGATGCCGCGTCCCGAAATATTGTTTGAGTCGTGTCGTTTCAGAGTTGCAATTGATGGCCCCGACTGGTGGTCCCAGCGATTGCATGACGTCATAGCTTCGTGTGTGCAGCGCCTCACGCTCTACAAACCTGCTGTCCAACACGGAACACGGCAAGGGTAACATTGACATTACTACCCTTCCGACTCCCGAACTTCTGTTACCATTGAGTATCTTTCACTCTTTTCTCCTGTCTGTCGCTTCGACTGTGTTCTTCAAGCGCGTCGAGCACACGACCCCTTTACCCTTGTCAATTCACCACCATCAGACCTCGCGTAAACATGGTACATCAGCGCGCTACTCAGCGCGCACTGCTGTTGAGCGCGACATTCGGTCTTGCCAGCGCCGTCGCTGTACCAGAGCCGACAGCAGTCCCCGCCAAGGTCGAGGTTCGCGCGCCTATCGTGACCCCGGCTGCACTCCGGTTCGACGGTCGCCATAGCTACCTACAAAAGAGAGACATCATAGACGACATCAAGAGCGGCGTTGAGGGCTATGTCGAGTCAATAGGTAGCGTGCTAGGCACGGATCTGCCCAGCTTCTTCACCGATGGTCAGTACACCCTCCAGCCAAGCTTTGTACTAGTGAAGCTTGTGCTGACACTGCCCAGGCATTCCCGAATGGTTCCAAAGCCTGCCCACCGGCTCCGAAGTAATGTCGAGTCTCGGTATTGAAGACGGAGATTTGGAGGCACAGCCCACGGAAGTCCTCAACATCCCTCCCTACGCGAATTGGACCAACCAGGGCTGGAATGTGCGCTTCCGTGGCAATGTCTACAAGATGCCCGAAATTTCGCAGGACAAAATAGATGATTTGGCCAACGTCTTCCTCATTGATACAAGTGTAGAGGAATTGCCTCCCAGCCAGCAGGAGCAGGCACGGAACTTGACACGCTCCATCTTCATTGTCCAGCAAGACGATGTCGAGGTTTCCATGTCACTCGAGCCCGCGCCCATGCAGGGGGGCGACGGTGAGCCCGGAGGCGGCAACTCCATCGAGGCTCCTGGTGGCGCGCAGACCCTCACGCTTCCCTACGAGACGACCGAGCTGGGCGACTTCGACGTATTCGTACCTATCGAGTCAAACGGTCTGCTCAACGGCAACGAGACCAACAATGTTCAGCGACTGAATGTTTACACAAATGGCACCTTAACCGGCAATGCTACTGCCTTCCTCCTTCCCACTCAGGGCATTACCTTCATATCCGACATCGACGACGTCCTACGCGTAACAAAGATCTACGACCCAAAGGAAGGCCTCCTGAACTCCTTCGCCCGCCCCTTCACGCCGTGGGAGAACATGCCCGAAATATACGCCAACTGGTCCAGGACGATGCCTAATGACACATCCTTCCACTATCTGACTACGACCCCCGAGCAAGCCACCCGTCTCTACATGGACTACATCTACAAGACCTACCCCGGCGGCTCCTTCGACACCCGCCCCCTCAACTTCTCCGACATCTCCGTCGCCCTCTCCATCCGCAAATTCCTGCTCGACAAGATTTTCCAAACTTTCCCGGAACGCAAGTTCGTTCTCGTGGCTGATACATCGAACCGCGATGTCATGAGTGCCTACCCACAAATGGCGCACGACTACCCGAACCAAGTGCAGTGCATCTTCCTCCGCAACACATCGGCTACCGACTCCGATAACTGGTTCCCGTACGACACATCTGGCTTCGAGGGCCTGAACAGCAGGAGTTACATGTTTTTCGTCCACGCCGATGATTTGAGTGGTCTGGATATTGCGAACGGACAGTGTCTGAATGAGAGCATCCCACAAAACGTTACGTTTGGGGTGCAAGCTGAGGTTCTAGGTATTCATGGGGATAGTGCGGGTGGTAAGCTACAGAGCGGTGCGACGATGAGCTTCGTGGTCGCGCTTGTGGCTGCGATGTTGATCACATTGTAAGATGGGCTGCACGCTTTTCAGGTGTGTGGATAATGATTGTTGACGCATGATGTTTTCCGGTTCTTTTTGGGTTTGCCCAGCGGGATGGTCTGCCCCGACCTTTTTCTCCCTTGTGTATAAATTATGATACACCTTGTAATTGAAGCATTGGGTTTTGAATTTCGTTTTGTGGTGTTGGCCTCGAATGTGTTTTGCTGGGAAAGTAATCACTTTCAGACCTAGCATCTGCATAGCTCTCCAAGCCCATGTAAAATTATGTCGACCGCCAGCCAACTCCAGCGCTGTTGTTTCCCCGACAAGGCTGCGCACCTGCATAGCAACTGCCTTCAATGAGAACGGATATTAATATCACCTCACTTCCTCTTACTGTTGCCGTGTTCTGTACTGTGGAACTGCTGCAAGTATAGGATGTCTTGAGCACCAACGTCCTTGTTCATATCTTCGAATACCATTGCCTACCTAGGTACCTACCTATCAAATCGAACCTCCCATCTCATTCATTCCCTGAATCAAATCCACACCTCCTCCAGCTACTATTCACATGCATGACCCTTCTTACCCTGCCCCTTCCCACTCTTATGGAATCGACACACCTGATTCAGATGATCATCTCCCGGCCGATTCAGCAAACGCCGAGTCCCGTATCTGCAACGAGGAGCCGCAGCTGGCCTGTAAGCTGCCACCGGAGGCTTGATAACTAGCTTCTTTTTCGGTGCCTTGGCTTTCTTGCCTCGCTTCTTCTTGCTCGCTTTCGCTAGTGTACGTATATATGCGCCGTACGCAGCTAGATCGAATTCGTCTTGCAAGTATTGGTCTTCTTCCGAAATGCTGGCGAGGCGCAAGATGTCGTATTTGAAAGGGTGGTGCAAAGGTCTGGGGCACAGCCATCGCTTCGACGCAGGGCTTGATGGACGGCCCAGCTCAGAGGGATGATATCCGTTGTATGTTGATTGGGGGCTGGAGTCTACGCTGTCATTGGAATGATTGGATAGTGTGTTGTTGCTGCGGTAGTCGATGGTGTGGAAGGTGGGCTGCGACACTGGCTCATCAGTAGCCCAATAACGGTCAGTTAGCGGAAGGGCAGCCAGCTCCGCATGCAGAATCACAAGCTGGATTGTGTACTGTGGGGACTGGGCCTCGTCGGTGCTCACCACCATCGCGCACTGGCTTGCGATGTTGGGGCCCGTCTCGTGCGCCACTCGCGCGGTGTTGCTCATGATTGGTAGATTCTGTGTGTTTGATGAGGATGAATTGTTGTAGTATGATTGTATTGTGTTAGTCTAAACTCTTGAGGGCTGGTGGGCAGCCGTTATATAATATGCTGGAGCAAGAGGGCTGCGACTCCGAATGAGACATTGAGCTTCGAGTCGCCGCCGTGTCTTGGAGATCTAGATAGTACGCACTGGAAACCAAAGCGATCTCACTTGTTCTTAGAGACATCTTGGAAAGGTAAAGTGTCTCGCCCAAATGTGCCGACTTCTACTTGGAAAGAGGTGTAGGTTGTGAAGGGACGCTAGTCAAAAACACCAAACCTTTCAGGACGCATCATCGGATGAGAACATTTACCGCGTACTCATGCTCTCTTCAAACCGTCTCGCAATCTCAAGCATCTCGGCGTCGAGCCTGGAGCCACTCAAGAAGGTGACGCTGAACGGCAAGACGCCCTCGTCCTTATCCTGACCGCTCAACTCAGCAACCGAGTACGTACCGGCTGCCACCGCAACACCACACAAATCCAGCACGTTTGCGCAATGCGTGAATTCGCCAAGCGCACTGTTCTTGTTGATAGGATCAGCAAGTACTTCATCTATCCTCCAGTGTGTAGGCGCAGTAGGTACGATAACAACTTCGACGCCAGTAGCAGAATACGCAAAGACTTGCTCTGCGTGCCTCGTGTAGAGAGCTTTGGCTTGAAGGTCACGATATGCATCTACGGCTGAACTCTTTCGGTCAATTACGGCGTCCATGAGTTGGGCGATGACTGGATGGAGGGCGGAGCGGTTCTTTTCTATGAATTCGTCTGGCAGGGACGCCAAGCGTTCAGAGACAAAGGTGCCGTCGTAAAGTAGTTGGCCAGCTTTCTGGAAGGGCGACCAGTCGATGGGCGTAAGAATTCCACCTAGATTCTGCAATCTTGATACCGTCTCATTGAACATACGGCGTGTGGGTATGGAGCACATTGCGAGTGCTTCTGGAGGTGGGATGCCGAATTTGAAGGCACGAGAGTGTGGGCCAATGCTGTTGACATGGCGCTCGAAGGCTATCTGGGGCTTCGCGTAGGGGTCAAGCGGGTCGTGACCTTCAAGTATTTGCCATATCGTTCGCGCATCAGATACGGTCTTGGTGGAGAGCGCGATGCAGTCTAGAGACAAGCATGCCGGCGTGACTCCGCGGAATGAGATAGTCCCTCGTGTAGGCTTATACCCGACAATACCGTTGAATCCAGCTGGAACCCGTCCAGAGCCTGCTGTATCGGTGGCCAGAGAAAAGGAGACAAGGTTCGCACCTACGGACACCGCGCTGCCGCTGCTGGAGCCGCCACTGATGTAATCCTTGTGGTACACTGAGTGGGGGGTACCGTAAGGACTGCGACATCCGACGAGACCGGTAGCGAGCTGATCCAAGTTCGTCTTTCCAATAAATAAGGCGCCTTCATCAATGACTCTGTCGTACACAACAGCAGAGGCCGAGGGTATATGAGCAAGTGGCGGGCATGCAGTTGTTGTTGGAAGGCCAGCAACGTCAATACTATCTTTGACGCTGAATGGAATGCCGAACAATGGCGGGAGGGCGCCGCGGTCGGGAAACTTAGTCCCTAGCTTCGTAGCCTTGTCCAAAGCAGCGTCTCGTGGCTCAAGATGAATCCAAACGGCCGGGTCAATTTTCTGGTATGCTTCAATCTTGTCGTAGATTGCTTCGATTACGGTTATCGGCGAAAGGCCATTCCTGTACGCGCGTCGCAGACTGGGTATAGTGAGATCACCATCAAATATCGGCGGTGTCTGTGGGGGTGTTGAGCCGCTTTCCTCAGGCATGACTACCGACAAGGGTGCCAGTGCTTCCAGGAGAGGTTTTAGATTGCCGATGAACCCAAACAGGCCCTGAGACCAATGTATCATATCTAATGTCGACTTCTTGAAGCAGGCGTCATTGTATCCACTAGTCGCTTCCTCAATCCCGCAGCATTCAAATCCACGATCGTTTGCTTCCCGGATCGTGGTAGCAAAGCAACATTCGGTAGTAACTCCAGAGACAATAAGATGCGTGATAGCTCTTGCTTTGAGTTGATGTAAGATGGTGGTGTTCCAGAATGAGCCTTTCCCCGGTTTATCAATGACGGGTTCCCCTGGAAGCGGTCTCAACTCATCCACGATATCATGTCCGTATTCTCCTCGAGTAAGAAGCCGACCAAGCTCTCCCTTGTCGCCGATGACTAGCTTGTGTTGCGTATTGCCAGGGGCAGCTTCTTGTCTAATCAGCTTTGACGAGGGGCAGTCTGAGAGGTCTGGTTTGTGGCCTTCGCGGGTATGAACGACCATCATACCCGCACCCCGACATGCTTCGAGTAGCTTCCTGGTTGGGGCGATGGAGGCTTGTACAGCTTCCAAGTTGCCGCCTTGGATTTCGCCAAAACCTTTGGTAAGTAGGAAGTCTCGTTGCATATCGATAATGAGCAGTGCTGTATGCGCAAGAGAAAAAGAAAAGGCATACGGCTTTGCCTCAAAAGAGAGCATCGTAGGATTAGGGGTTGTCGTTGCCATCAGGTTGATAGCGGAAGGACTTGAAGGGGAGCGCGCTTGTCGACGGGTTCAAAGTCTCAGAGCTCAGTTCAAGTGAGGAACAAATAGTGGGAATGCGAGTCGCACAACGATGCTCCATACCCGACTTCGACATTGTATCTATCGGATAACCGTTGCGTGGCCGAGGACGGGGCGTGCAGCGGGCCTTCGGCGGGCGGCGGCGCGAGATTTGATATCGGAGGATAGCTAGTCCCAGTGTAGCTTAGCGTCATCTCCTGATAAGCTACTTGCTGGGCACCAAGCCCTTCATCGACACTCCCACGCCTCTATGATGCGAGATCTCATGGCGAGATCTCACCACTCGCTCCAATTTCTATGCTCTAGATATGTTCGCTTAAAATATTCGTGTCCGTGCCTTTCCGGCGCGCCGTAGGCCTATATCTCGAGTGGCTCTGGTCGTCATCGCGGACCTGGTGCTATGGATACGGTATCTCTCAAGGAATCCATCATGTGAGGGGATATGAAGCTGAGTCCTTGTGGGATATATGTATCCTCATGTAACCCGACTTAAGGACAGCTCATCTCAGGTAACGCACCATAAGCGGTGAAACTTCTCCTTGTTATTCGCGCACTGCCAACGAATTCGTCAACATGTCCGTACTGAAGGCTAGACTTGCACCTCATCTGCACCTCAGAGTGCCCTTCGAGAGCGGCAGGTATGGATCACGCTGGTCGAACAAAGGTAAGTAATACAAACATCATCCAACTACACAATCACGGCTAATGACTTTATTCACGGCAGATCTCGACCCAGTCCCTCCCGAGCAACGTATATGGGGAGCGATCGACTATTGGGCGTACTGGTGCT
Organism: Decorospora gaudefroyi; assembly: GCA_010015605.1. NCBI lineage: Eukaryota > Fungi > Ascomycota > Dothideomycetes > Pleosporales > Pleosporaceae > Decorospora > Decorospora gaudefroyi. The sequence goes on from ML975339.1 coordinate 104,348, forward strand.
CAGATATGCTGGCTCCTCCTTTGGCTTCTACCGTTAGCAGCGTGATGGCACTGGGTTTTACAGCCAGAGAGACAATTCCCATTGTCTTCTTCGGCTTCGCCATCTGCAGCGTGGTCATCACACTCACCGGAAAGATGGGAGCCACTTATGCTGTCCCGTTTCCCGTCATCATCCGCAGTGTCTTTGGCATGTATGGGTCATTCCCGGCCATCTGTATCAGAGCCTTTGTCGCACTGATGTGGACCGCTATCCTCACTGTCCAAGCTGGAAACTTCCTGCAACGCTGCCTCGAGGCCATCTGGCCAAGCTTCATCAACTTTCCGAACCATCTTCCCGAGAGCGCTGGCATCGATTGTAAGGCTCCAAGTTCGCCGAATACAGCCAAGCATTACTGACTCGGTCACAGCCGCTGGCATCCTTTGCGTATTCTTGTACTGGTTCATCCAGACTGGGCTTGCAGTCATGCCAATATCTAAGCTTCGCATTCTGTTCTGGGTCAAGGGGGTCATCGTCCCACCTACATTTCTTGCCCTGTTCTTGTGGGCCGTCATCGTCACCAAAGGGTAAGCGAACCTCTCCACCCGATACACGAACTTTGCTGATTAGACACCTCAGTGGTGGCCCTCTCATCAAAGGCAAGGTCAACATAACTTCCGATTACATGAACACCGCTTATTCCGCCCTCACCGGACTTAACGTCATCATCGGACTCTTTTCGTCGCTCGCAGTAAACATGCCGGATTTCGGTCGCTTCTCGAAGAACAGGCTAGCCGGTCCGCACCAGTTCCTGGCCCTTCCCATTATCGGTACACTTGGCGCCTTGGCCCCTATTTTCGTAACCGACGCCCATTCGTATATTTGGGGAGAGTTCGAATGGTATATGCCGGCTGTGATTGCCAAATTCGACTCACGCGCTGCGAAGTTCTTCGTCTCCGCGAGCTTTGTCCTGGCGACCATCGGCAACCAGATTGCAGCGGGTACATATCCCTTCTCGAACGACGTTACCGGTATGGCACCGAAGTACATCAACATCTTCAGAGCCACGGTCTTCATCTCGATCTTTTGCATTGTTTCTACACCGTGGAATATCATCAATAATGCTGGAAGCCTACTCGCATTCCTGTCTGGCTACTCTTGTCTGATGGGCCCACTCGCAGGCACGATGGTCTGCGATTACTACATCATAAAGAAGCGCAAGCTCAACGTCGATCAACTTTACGCTGATCATGGGATCTATTGGTATAATGGTGGCTGGAATTGGAGAGCCTTTGCTTCATTCATCATCGGCTTTACCCCCCTTCTCCCTGGTTTTGCGAAGAGTATCGATAACAGTCTCGATGTGGGAGGCGCTTGGAAGATATACACATTTGCGTGGATCTTTGGTTTCTTCTTGTCTCTTCTCACACATTATGTGATCTGTACTTACATTTCGGTGCCGACGAAATCTCTGGTAGAGCATGCGGTGTACCCGTTGCAGAAGGGAGAAGAGATATCGCCTGTCATTGAAGGCAAGGAACAATCGGCCAAGGAAACCTACGTGACCAACGAAAAAGAGATGGCCGATATGGCTTAGGCGGCTTCATACGGATATGACCGCCTGTATATCCTCACATGTGTAAAATCGGAAATTTGTAACGACACAGATGGATTTTCTAGACACTGTCGCTATGGTGTTGAACGGGGAGTCACAAGGCCTGCAATTCTCTTAGTAGTGCGGATGACTAAAGTAATCGTCGCCTATGTAGTGCCCTCATTGGCTCAGGAGCGACTCTCTTATCTATTACTTCTAACCTTAATCACCTCGCCGTGCCTCGCTCCACATGCTGGACGCACCTGCAGCATTTATCCCACAATTATCTTGTCGGTTATTCGTAAGGCGTTTGGGGTTGCATTTGACATGCACTCAGATCCAGCGTCTCACACCCTGAACCGGTTCCATGGCCTTGGAAACACAATATCTTACGCGATCTCAAGTACGCATAAACCAGCAAATACCGTATTTCGACGACAATAACATAAACATATTTCTCCATTCACTGAAACCATTGTACTGTCCAAGCAAGGCTCGGACATGAACTTCAGTTCCAACCTAATGTTCCGGCCGAACGTCACATTTTCAAGCGTACCCCAAGGTTCAGCCGGCACAAAACTAAGAGCGAGACGCCCATGCGACCCCTGTCGACGGCGCAAGTCGCGGTGCGAAGTGCAGGATGGAAATCTACCATGTCTCCTCTGCCGTTTCCATAACCAGGAATGCACTTTCAATGAGGATCCGCAACCACGGAAACGGCGTGCAGTAGCTATCAACGACGATTTTGAACTTAACGAAAAGAACCAAGCGCGGACATCTTGCGTGCCACAGGACAAGAGGAATAACACTGGTCCATCCCTTTCTCCTCAGGACGCGCTGGTCAAAATCCGAAAAGATCAACCAATCGACGACTACGCCAATATACGCGGCCCTTCGCTCCTTAAGCAAACACTAGGACTGCAAACAAACAGACACAGTCGGCTTATCGGGTCTACTGCAGAATACGAACACTTGCTCCTCGACCTCGGGCCAACTAATGACATTGCTGTCTCAGCCGGGCAGCCCATTTTACGGAGGGTGAATAGTACTGCCGCAACACCTTCGTAATGTCTCCCGACTTAGGCACGTTGAACCACCAAAAAGACATCCCGGATCTCGACGCCATCGAAACAATCGTCGCACCCTACGGCTCTGCGTTGATCCACCTCTACTTCCGGATCGTACATCCTAGCTTCCCAATCTTGCACAAGAAGGTCTTTCTGGAGAAGTACGAGCGAACCCACCGAGAGTTCTCGCCCCCACTACTGGCCGCAGTATATCTGCTAGCTTTGAACTGGTGGTCGTATTCCGGCGAACTGGCCTTGCTTCCGAAACCAGATGTCTCGCGCCTGGAAGAACTAGCCTTGGCGTCACTGGGTAACATCATTCACCGACCGAAGCTGTCCACTATCCAAGCGGGACTACTTCTACTACAACGACCGGAGGGTGACTCGTGGGCATTGACGTGCCAGCTTGTTGGTCTGGGGCAGGACATGGGTCTCCACCTGGACTGCACAAACTGGCGTATTCCGGTGTGGGAGCGCGGGCTTCGAAAACGTTTGGCGTGGGCCATGTTCATGCAAGATAAATGGGGTGCTCTCGTGCATGGTCGCCCTTCCCATATCACACCAAATGACTGGGACACGCAACCCCTGCAAGAAGATGACTTTCCAGAGAACGCAGCAGATGAAGATGAAGAGGATGGGAGTACGGAGGTGGAAAAGGGGAGAATACTGTTCTGTTACATGGTGAAGCTGACACTGATCCTGTCGGGCATATTATCCACTTTCTACACCCTAAAAGCAGAGCGCGAATGGGCAAGCCGTGCGCATGAAGGCGTCCGCTCACTCCTCGACGCGGCAAAACCGCTACAGCTTGAGCTTCGTCAATGGTACGCGGATTTGCCATCGACGTTGAAGATGCAGGACATAGGACCGAGGAAGTTATCCAGCGTAGGCTATCTCCATCTCGGCTACTACGTCGCGGAAATGACGTTGCACCGACGTATCATACGCTCTTTATCCTCTGTCGACGAACCGCAGCTCCGCACCATATGCCGACAAGCAGCGCAAACACGTCTCACATCCGCCATGACTTTCGTTCAATCCTTGCGACCCGAACACCTCCAATCGTTCTGGTACTCGGCGTCGACCTACAACTTCGTGCTCATCGGCTCTTTTGTCTCTCTTCTGTGGGTGACGTCCACGGATAGGGAGGAAGCGGCGATTTACCGAGCTGAGCTAGATGAGTATCGATGGATGTTGCGCCTTTCGAGCAAGTCGGCGGACTTGCTTCAAAGGGCGCTGGTCTCGTTGAATACTTCGACTGGTGCGCTGGTCAAGGCTATTCCAGTAGATCCTGATCCGAATGTTACGTTGAGAGCTTACCAACTGGAACCGAGACGCATGGCATCTCTGGGTACGGACCTAGGTCGCATTGAAAGCACGAGTTCTGCACTGGTCATCTCAGAGTCGCCTGCAGCGGAGTTTGATGGAAATGTAGTTTCAACCGTGGCTTACTCGGGTGGATCGCCTCTGGAGGAGAATGGTGTGCCTGATCACTCCTGGTTCCATGCGCTGGGCGTGAGCAGTTTTGACAGTGGATACGGATTGGATGTCCATAGTAACCTTGGCTTTTCTACCCGGCTTGACGGTCGATAATCCTCAGCCAAAACTTCTCATTCGAGTCAATTATGACATTGCGCTTGTGAAATGAGCCTTGGGCGAAGATGAAATGAACCGATTCCTCCGAAGTCAACCTTCAGTCGTAGTCGTATGCTTATAATACTAGAGGTATGGTATTCCTTCTGGGCAAGGTCCTGAACTTCGTCCGAGGAGCGGTCAGTTCACTGGTACTCTTCACAGTATTTGGATGTCGTAAATAGCGGAGGGCCATTTCGTTTCTGTAAAAGCCAAAAGGACTTCTCGATGGGTCGGCGATTGAGGTCAACTACTATTGGAAGGTCGACGTGGTGAGCAAGCTATACCGAATATCGCATACCTCCCAGGCATCTGATGCTCAACAACATCTACCAAACCAAAGCCGCGATCTGGGACTGCCATGCTACCCAGATCTTCCCACAATTCCAACCAAGAAAAAAAGAATAAATTCTCGCAGCCCTTTGACCTTTCGAAACTTTCAGAGGCTATTTTTCTCAAATTTGAGTGGTGGATGAGGATTCTCGAATACCAATTACCTAACGTTACGGCAGCAGCACTGAATCAGCAGCTACCGTACGGTACTGGTGGTGCAGCGCAACCAGCTTCCCCGCAACCACGATCCAGACTCCAAAAGGCCCCAGAAGTCGTCCCATGAACACACATACTACCTACACCACATCTCAATCTCACGCCGCGGCCCGCCTACCTCCGCTCCAACTATCACGACACGACACAACACGGCACAACACTCCATCACACCACTAAACCTAGACCCCGCAGCAAGCCATTCCAACCACAGGCACGGTACCCCTACCGTAGCCCTACGATCTACCAGAGCAATGGTAACAGTTTCACTGCCCGCCCCACACAAAACGGTCAAAAAGAGGGGTAAAAAAAAGGGCGGGGGAGGGGGCCTCGTACGTCCATCACACAACTGCCAAGGAGCGAACCCCGATTATGCACGACTTAACTAGTTAACGCCGATTGATAACCCAACGTCCGATGCATGAAGTTTTTCTCTCTTTTTTTGGGGAAGTGCTGGATAGTTGAGGTTGAAAAGTCTAGGGAACGTGTGGGTTGCGTGTAGTGTTGAGAAGATGCGTATGACGTCAGACACCAAGTGCGTGAGAGAGAGAGGCACGCGTCAGCCAGAGAAGGTGTGCTTGCATCGACGATGTGACGGTCCTGCATCCCCGCTCGGCCTTCCGCTTACTATCTGGAGTTTCTTTGCATTTGTAGTTTGGTGATGTGTGCGGAGCCACTACCTAAGCCGGGTGGAGCCGCATTCATCATTGAGTCGCAGTGGAAATTATCGCGACTCAAAGCCACAAGTGCCTCAAAAGGTCGTCATTCCCTCGGAGCGAAAAAAAGCGGATGAACTAGGAAACTATTTCATCAAACCTGCAGCTTTGGATTCTTCTTTTTCCTTCCGTGGCGCATGGGAGACCCTGCGCCTAACAAGTTATGGGGACCTCGTTAAGACGGTAATGTTCGCGATTTGTCCGGAAGGTAGGACCGACAGGCAAAATACGGAACGCTTACATGGTATCGTGACTGCTTGGAACGAGCTGTCTAATTTCGACATATAATAATCACCATATATATATGTGTGCGAGACGAAGGAATGAGAGACTAGTAAGTCGTGCATGGCAGACACCGGTCTGGCCCGTGTTAGCTTGATATACGAAAGGCGGACATATTATTTGCAAAGCCGAGCAAGTTCAAAAGCTGATTGATTGGAAGACAAAAAAGGTGGATCGTGATCGTGATATCGTAAACTAAAAGTACATGCGCGAGCTGCGGAGCGGGGAACCTAGCAGAACCTCCGTCTTGATGCATGAAGCATCGGGTATCTTTTTTTCTGATTTGAGCACTTCATTTCAGACCCCCCTGATTACGCCAATACCATATCCCTAAAAGAAATCGGCGCCTGTTCGCTCAATCAAGACGCTTCCATAAACCGTTCTTCGTAAATTGTATGTCGTGGTGGAGCTTGAGCTTACGCCCAGGTCTTGGAAGTGTTGAGACCGAGCTCGAGATGCTGTGCGATGGCAGAGGCAAAGTCTCCGCCCGCATTCGAGGAATGACGGCGGCGCTCACGGCGCATTTGATGCTCGGCTTCCATGAGGCGTTCTTGGATCCAGGCCCGCTGTTTGTCGTCGTTGCGGATACAGTCGGTGTTCATGAGTTCGGTAAGGGTAGCAACGATTTGATGGTTGATCTCGGCGAGCTTGTGGGACTCATCCGTGTGCATGTCATCCATGCTGTGACGGGGCGTGGAACCATTCTGAGAGCTGACAGGAACGGGGTCGGTCGCTGTGGGATATGGTGAATCGTACTTTGGAGACCAGGTAGGCGATGAAGAGAGAGACTGGAACTCGGGGGAAGAAGCGGTCATGGGTGCGCTGTAGGGTAACTCGAGAGCCACGCGGCGTTGGAGTGCTTCCTTCTGGGCCAACAGGAGCATGTACTTCTGCATCGACTCATTCTGCATGGTTGTTAGTCTGAGCTGGTCTATGGAGGAGCCATGTGGTGGCACTTACCCGGTATAAGGTGGGTCTCGAAAGAGGAGCCATGGTCTAGTTGGGTATAGAGATTGTTTGATATGCAAATATGTTTGAGTGGGAATTGTCGAAGACGATTGATGTACCACTGAGGTGGGGTATTCGCGGTCTTGATAGAAATACCAGTGGGCAATGCCAAGAGCGTTGGTGCTAGGGAGATCGGCAGAGCACCAAAAGTGTGGGTCGCGAAGTCTAGGTGGTGCGTCGACCCAAGTGGACTGATGTTGGTAGGGTGATGGTGACGCGCAAGCTGTGTGTGCCGGCAATGGAAGAAGATGGTTCAGCGTTCTAGCGTTTGCAGTATTTGGGCTGTGGGCGGGCAAGTCTTTTGAGTCGGGATTGCTCACACGTAAGCAGTTTGTGAGCTGGGCCGCATTTTCGTGCCCGGATTTAGCCATGACGTGGAAATAGCAACCTGCTTCGAAACGCAGCCGTGCAACGCTGAATCCGTCTCGGGGCGCCTTTGAGACAACGCGGAGCCCTGTTGGTGAATAGCAAGGGGTAAGCGTCTCCCGTGATATAATTGGTGGCATTCCGCTCCCTGCGGTGCTCTGGGTACTATGAGACCGACTAAGCGATATAACGTCACAGGCAAGAATCTAAATAATGAAGACCGTCGGTGCAGGATCGCGATCTCAATAATCAGCCAACGAAGAACAGTGCGAATCAGACCCTGATAACCGGTGATAGCGCACCGTACCTGCATCTTTTTACACAGTGATAAGAAAATGCCTGGAGTGGGCTGCACACCAACTTGCCTGCATCTTCATATTGCCCCCATGAGCTTCCGAGGCGGCTCATTCTCGCATGCGACAATCTTAACCCTTCCTCACCACCCGCGGAATCCCATCATACAGCGGAAATGCCATGCCTGAACAAAGTATGACGTCTCGCTGAAACACATTACTTCCCGCGACCGTCAACAGAGTACGGATACCCCTGACTTAGTGTCGGGAGCTCCCCTCCACGTCACTTTCAAGTTTCAACATAGCATGGCCCGGTAATTTGAGACTGGCCAACTTTGTAGCCCGTCTGATGGTGACAGGTCGCTGTAAGATGTGGCTTCTCGGGTGACGAGGCGCTGCACTGCAATAATTGCTGCCATGGCAGATCAACGTGTCTAGACGCCGAAATAGCCCTCACCAAGACAAGGAAATTCAGGTTTCGACGCCACGTTGGGTGGCTCAGTCCCACATGTATTGGGGCACGGCCGTGTGTGACGTCCCTGTGCGCCTCAACCCGCGGGCTTCGAGTTGAAACCGTCAGGCCGAGCGTATCAGGTTGCGGCGAAGTCCACACCCACGCACCGAAGGCATCGAGAACAAACATGATTGGATCCTTCGCGCGAAAATCGGACGTCATGCGGGAATACCGCGTCGCGTTGCAGACCCATGTCAGCTACTCGAGTGAGAGAGTGTCTCCAGGCGGAATGCGATGAAAACAAGGTACTGGTTGGAGCTATGACTTTGCGCAGCCCTGCGATTCGAGGTACGGTCACGTAAGACAAGATTCATAACGTGTTCCACCACTCAGCGAGCCACCCCACTCAGTGAGCCACCCCACCAAACATGACGCGACTCTCTACACAACAGCGACAATGCCACCACCACAACGTCCTCAGCAGACTTCTCGTGAAGGCAGAGTCCTTCTAGCATCTCGTGCGCTTCAAGAAAAACGCGTAACAAGCCAGCGTCAGGCTGCCTCGTTGTTTGACGCTCCGCGAAAGACGCTCCAACGCCGCCTCCAAGGTGTCCAGCCTCAAGCTGTTACCAACGCCCAGAAACGGAAGCTCTCTCCTATTGAAGAGCAGTCTCTTGTTCAGTGGATCTTAGACCTTGATCGGCGAGGCTTTCCGCCTCAGGTCATCGACGTACGACGGATGGCAGACGCTCTTCTCGCCGCGCGCGGCCAAAATCCACCTCCTCCACCTGTGGGC